>JAVSBS010024172.1:0-33973 GCA_033124195.1 Coracias cyanogaster
TTCTGCCTCTGGAACATGAAGCCAATAGGAAAAACAAACATTCTGCTAGGTTGTGACTCATTCACAGGTCAGCTCCAAGTTGGGGCCCACAACTCAGGCACCAGCACTTCAGACGGGTGGGTGCCAGTGAGAGGACAGTCCCAGATTCTAAGGAGTGGCTAGGGGGAAAGAGACAGCAAAGGTTATTAACTTGGCTTGGAGACTCCAGATAACATAGAAATCCTTCATATATGAAGTTTGCTAGGATGGACCGTACTGTGCACCAAAAAAAAAGATACTTCTTTAAGTTAGAAGATTTGGCATGTTTTATTTAGACGTATTCATGCGTCATCATTACATAAGCATTATGTTTCCATTCCTCTGCTTCTATGTAGTCAAAGTGGGCAATGTCTATAGAGGAACTTCATAATGTCTTACAGAGGCTATAAATTGTACTAGAATAATATTCAGTAACTTGTGGTAGGTTCTATTTAATAAAAATTCTTGACTATTTAGTTTTTATGATTGACTTATTCATGGTGGTAAATTGGCGACAGCTGCTGAAATAACAAATAGATCTGATTCATGTGATTTTCTTTTTAAAATCTCTTTTCTTTACTTGTATCTACTATTCAGTTTCTTATTCAGCTTTGGCTGATTTCTGTCTGTTATTTTATACTGCTAAAATTAGATTTTATTCTTAGATCCCATCAGCACAGTAGACAGATGTAGACCTGTGTTCATTAGCAGCAAAAATATCTTAGGACAAAAAACGATGAAAACCTTTACTGAATGCATACAGGAAAAGCACTCAGACCAAGCAGGTGCTAAACCACAGGGTTATGTCTGAATACTTGGGCCCCACTGAATTCAGTCAGGCTATTTCCATATTGAGTATTCAAAACAGGCTTAGCTTGTAACAAGCACTGAAAAAAACTAGAGCAAACCAGAATGTTACAATTGGTCAGATACAGCTAACTGGACATAATGAACAGAAAATATTTTATTGTAGAAAATCAATTACAGACAGTTAATGATTAAATTGAAGGTTGTTATATATTTATTTATTTAGTTAGTTAGTTAGTTATTTTTAGGCAAAGTCTTACAGTGTTTTTCAAGGATAAACCAAAAACTTCCAGTGCTTAGTGAAAGATAGTGCAGAGCACTTCTTATGAGTAACTAGTAGTTAGGTAGACAGGACCCTAAGGAACAATCAGAGTTGTGAAAGCAAGATAGAAATCTGCGGAAAGAACTGACATAATCTATTGAGGAACATGAAAAGGAGCAGGACAGAGTTATTGAGTTAGATGTAATAGTGAGTAAGTTGGTGCCTTCAGTGTGTCCTTAAAACATGAATCCTCTATGTGATTTGTGTCCAAAGCGCTGGAAGGAGCTCATAGATTACTTTGCAGCAGGCCAGTCATTGCTGCATTTTACAAAGTGATATTTAGGGAGTCCTTACTACAGGTACCTGATCATTTTCTGAGTGAAAGATTTCTTCTCTTTATGAAATTTAAAAACCTCCTTACTTAGGAAATGTCTGCAGAACAGACACTATTTTTTCTCTGTGGAAGACAGAAGGGTTACTTGTTGCACATGTAGTTCTATTAAACCATACTTAGACTGTCCAGTCATTCAGTTTCCACAGCTGAAGCGTAATGGTAACATCCTTTCAGGGCTTATGATTCATGTACTTTCTGAGTTTCATGTTGATGGAAAGCTTCATCTGAGCCCTTTTCAGACTATACTAATTTCATGAGGCAGAATGACAGTGCTTAAGGTTGCTCTGATAACTGCTGAAGTCCATGGAAAAACATCCATTAACTTGAATTGCTGCTGGTCTAAGCCTTTAATGACAATGGAAGCTCACATTAAGAAGAGAGAAAGCACTGCCATTTTGGTATATTTTCAAGCTTTCAGTGTATTTAGTGCCATATGTCTTACTGCTCTGTACAACAAAGGAGTCTGCTGCTACATTTAATAACTACCGACCTCATGGCACTTTGTACATAGTGCCTTTCTTTCTGCAAGATCCCACAGCACTTACTGAGATATTGATACATGTATTATGTCCCAGGGAGATTTATTGTGGGCTCAGGTACTATAACCCCGCAGTTATATTCAGCAATGTGTCTTGCCACGGTATGGACTCCGGGTCAGTTGGCAGGGAACAATTTGCCACCATGCAGACACTGCACGGCAGCTGTCTCTGGCCTCAGGTTGCCTCTCCCACTCCAGCAACTCTTCAGCTACTCACAGCAATTACACATCAATAAAATAGTTCAGTGTAGCAAGTGGGTGGACATTAGTTTCATGTGAAACTGAAAAGGGAACATAATTACTGTAGGCAGAATGTAATTACTCAGAGTGGAATCTGGCTTGAGCTTTATGGGCTAAAGCTTTCCTTTAGAGAAAAGTACTACTGAGATTAAAGAGCATAACCTGTCTGTGCTTTTGTTTTAGATTTCAGATGAAAGATGGTTAGTCCATGAGCTGTGAGCACCATGATGGGGCATTAGCTCATTCATCTGTCACCTGGAAGAGTGCTATTTCATGTTGTATTTTCTTGCATGCATGCAGAGTCTTGTCAGAGTCAAAGTCAGTATTCACTATAAAGCTGTGCACCTTTTAAAGCTATTCAGCCAACCCCTGCACCCTGTTCTACTAAAGTTAATCCTAATCTGTTTCCTGTTGCCCACCTCCCAGAAAGTAGAATAGTCTTCAGAGGGACTTCAATACCATTAGCCAAGGGTCTTCTGCCAGTTTTATAATTGGCGGATTATTTTGTATTACCTTGATGAACTGGTAGACAAGAGATGTTTTATGCATTATTTATGCTGGTCATTCAGTAAAACATATTAATCTTAAAATTACAGTGAAAAGAATATTTTATTTTACATATATTAAAAGGTTCTGTAGCTCTAGTTCTAAGGTCTGGTGCAATGGTTATGTGGACTATTTTCTTTTGATTGCACTGCAGTGAGAGTTGTACTGGTCAGAAATACAGAACCAGTTTCAATGTGAAAATTTTGTAAGGAACTGTTGAAGCTGTGTCCTTGTTTTATGCCTAGTGCTGAAGCCTTCAATTACTCTTACCATGTTTGGATTTTGGTCCACCTACTATACACACTTTCAGGATGAGCAATGAAGAAGATTTCAGGAAGAGACCACATTTTCTGGTCTTTATTAAAGTACAGACACAGGATCCAGGAAAGCTGGACTTGATTAAAAAATATGGGTATGCAAAGGGCATGTAAGGTCTTCATGTTGGCATTTCATAATGTTGAGTGACTCATTTCACAATCTTGACATTTCTCTGATGTAGACTTTCTTATGAAACAATATATATATTTCTGAAAGTCTTACTGTCTAATTTAAGGCATAATGAAATACAAGTAACTGATAAGAAAGAGATGTTTGAAAACCCAAAAGATATGGCATTGGCTCTGGGAATTGGACGATGGCTTGTGTGGATTAACGATTGCCGATTGTAAATGGGGAAACTGATGGACAGAAAGGGAAGGAGCACACAAAAGATGAGGTTAAATACAAAACTGTACTGATGCCTCTTTAATCCCTGTGCAATGTTCTATTCCTTTCTCTTCTTTTCTTGCTTAAAACAGTTCCTTTTCATTAGACTATCTAGTCTAGGAAAGGGATTTTTCTGAGTGTAAAGTAAGGATAGATAATGTTCCTTACAATGAAGCAGTCTTAAAAAAAAATACATTAATTTTCAGTGCAGTTGTCCATTAAACAATAGTTTCCTTGTCAGTACAGTTTGGGTTTTCTTGCATTGTAGGAGAATTGGTGACTTTAGACCTGGAAAGCTATGTTGGGTAGGAGGAAAGAAGGAAAAGAGAGAGGGAGTTAAATAATAGTTGATATGGCAGTGTTCTTTCACATCATCATTTAACTGCAGTGACATTCAGTCCATGAAAAAAATTTGTGTGGGTTTTAACACCTAAAGGCATGAACAGAAATGTGGTTTGTTGGTTTGGTTTTGTTTTTTTTTAAATCTTATTTTTGAGCAAGAGAAAGGAACAAGCGTGACAGCACCTGGAAAAAATGCTTTTCTTAACCACACACCACACATAACAGAGGAAGCAGTTGTAGAAACATCATTGAAGAAGTCCAAAAGCACAATACAAGGGACTTTGTCATAGAATTAAAAAGAAATTCATTCCTCTGCCTTCCATGTTCCTGATCTCTCTATTCAGATTGCTAACAAGGGTGCTAAATGACTAAGGCCTGCACATTTCTGCCCATCTGTCTGCTAAAATATATTAACTCATGTAGCACAAGCCACCACACACTCAACAGATGGCAACAGCTCCCAGTCACTTCTAATTTAACTCAGCTTTGGACTGATAACCCAGAGCTCCCATGAAATTCAAAGGGAATCTTTTGTTTGCTGAGCCAATAAAAATATAAAGTCCTTTAATATTACCAGTCTTCAGAAATGTGAATTGTGTTATAGACTGTTTCCACCAAACTTTTGTTGTTTGGGAAAATAAACACACAATCAAATTACACTGTCCTGCCGGAGATTTATAAGTATCAAGGAAATTTTATGGTAGATTAATTTTGGTACCTGCTGCAGTATTCCCATATTTCTGGGCAGCAGAAGCCTGCTTTGGGCTATTTTCCACTTCCATTGCCAGTGCCTCCTACTCACCTTCATAGCCAGATGCAAGAAGGTTAGTACGTCCTGACTGGGTTTCGGTGTAAAGTATGTCCCAGTCTCCTCAACATGCCTGCCAGTAGAGAAGCTGATGAAGTGAAATCCAAACTTCAGCTGCCACTGATGTCTTGCCAGATCTAATTTTGGTATCCACACCAGTACAGAGTACAGTCAGTCACTGGCAAATGTCTGGTTTATGCATTAACTCTAGTCCTCGGGAAAGGTTCATCCAGACCATGTTCCCCCCAAAAGGGTATGCATGAAAAAGTTTTTGGCAGCCCAAACTGGCAAAGTTATATAAAATAGCGCAGTTTTGTATTGACATACCAGCTCTTATCCCATCACTGGGTGACCATGGTTACTGTTTTGGATGCAGCCTCACGTTGCAAGATATTGGGGACCTACAACAGTGATAACTGGAAGTGAATTTGATACCCCTGGTAGAAATCCAGGTATTTATGTGAAATTACCTATGGGTCATCTTGTGGTAAACAAGACAAGAATTAAGTCTCTAAGAATAATATCCATAGTGCCTATGATGTATTAATACTGTAAGGAAGATAAAATGGTCATTCCTATTTAAAAGAGAAGAAAAATAATTTAAAAAGTCTTCATTTTTTAAATTTCAGCCCATTTCATCTGTATCTTAAAAAAATAAGTACCGTATTGCAGTGAGCAATATCAACTTCACATTAATTCAAGTGAAATTCTGTGGTATATTTTATATATAACATGAGAACAGGTCCCCTAGACCTATCAGCCAGACTTGTATTTTATGAAAACAGCACCCCACTTCAAAATATTTTTATCCCTCCAAGAGCTTTTACATTAATAAAACATCAAGTAGAAAGATCATTCAAATGCCTCAAGTAGCCCTAGATATTAAAAAGCTCTATTAGCAGGCTATTTTTGATCTTTCCAGAATTTAGGGGCAATCTTATGCATTTATGCTTTTCTTTAACAATGAGTTTCAAGGCAGCTACTTGCACTTTTGCAATGTTGCCCTGATTTCAGATGCAGTTTTATTTTGTTTAATGGTGATTTTGTTCTATGAGAAGGAATTCAGAACTCACTGCGCCTCTTTTACATTCATTTTAACGATGCAGAACCTGATAGCTCTGCATTCTTCACAGGACTGGCTGGCAGATAATATTTTCTATTGCTCAAAAGGGGTAACAGATCAATTTTACTATTTTTTCATTAGCTTTATATTTAAAATAAAGCACAGTTTGATGTACATATGCCTTTGTTCTTTCTATAACTGTTAGAAGTGTAGGAATAATACTTGCCATCTGCTATAACACGTGCATGTCAAAAGTAACTTACTAAAAAGAAAGGAAGGAAACAGCATTTATTTGCAATTTTATAAATAGATATATTTATATATGAACAGTATTCATTATTAAGTAACATTGATTGAAATGCAAAAATGTAACTACAGTTTTTTTCCTATACATACAGATGTTTAGTTATGATACTGATGCTTTCTGTTCTCTCTCTACCATTTTCAGATACGGTAGAGAAGAAATCTTCTGAATGCCTCAATCCACTATCTTTCACATGCTGGCAAAATGATGTAAGGCACAGAAACCAACAGCAGGTGAGAAGTTGTAGGATCAGGCCTTAATATGATTTGGATAATTTGGTTGAAGTAATTACTTTAATCTCATTTGATTCTGTTTTTTTCACTTGACTTTTTTCATAATCGCCTTGTCTCTGCAGGGATCCCTGCCTCATCAAGCTTTGTTCATCTTTTTTCTGTTCAAATGGGCTGAGATGAGTCAGTCTAAAAAAGAAGGAAAGTTCAAAGAATGAAATATATATTTTTTTTAAGGCGTCCTCTCTTCTGTTTTTCATTTGGCAAAGTACAACATTAACATACATGCTTAAGATCTGAGATACTTGCATTATTTATGCCTTGGAATACAATGTCATCTCCTTCTTGACCAGTGTTCTATTCCACCCTGATATTCTGAGGTCAGTCATTAACTGGAAATAGATTACTGCTTAACTCAAGGTCTGGAGTTATGGGTAGATGTCACTGACGTGGGAATGAGTAGTAGATATTTTTTGTTCCGGAAGTCAGGCTACATGATCACAGTGGTTTACAAGAATCTGTAAAAGGAGATACATTGCTCATCTCCTTGATCTGGAGCTCAGCTGGAGCTATAGCTGTAAGACTGTAAAAGATTATTTTATGAAATCATTATCTTTCATCTCTGGTTGTAAAAGATGGTTCTATGATATAATGTACAAAACCTGTTTTTAAGAAAAATGTCAGCATTGCTGAGAGTCCTAACCTCGTGCCAGTGCCTTTTTATGTGAGGCGTTGTGTAGGTATGCAGTAAAAGAAGCCCTGACCCCATTTCCTAACGGAGATGGAGATCACTGCTCTCTTCATCATCTCCATTCATTTCTACTCCTGTGCTCTAAAGAGAGTTACATATCACACAACAGTTCAGCATGTTGATGTTTCTCTTCTGCCGTTTCCTGCACCATGGACAGTTCTTTAAACTGCAATTTAAAGACAGTTTTGAACAAACAGGGGCAATTTCCAGAGCTTTGGATTGTGAGAGAAGTGCCTTTCTAGACTAAGTTAAGTAGTAAATAAAGGAATTTCACATGAATGTGAGAGAAGGCTACATCCAGACCGTGACTAGATATAACGTGAACCTTCTGTAAATTACTGAACAAAACAGTTCCTACTACTACACAGCTCCTTTCCATTTGATATTTTCTTTAACCAGCTTGATATGGGTTGAGGCAGAGGGAGAGAGAGCGAGCCCTTTGTCCCTGAGTGTTTTTGCAATCTCTGCCCTATTAGTTGTCTCTCTTTCTAGACAAGACCTCACCACACTGCCCTGGGGAATTCTGATAGATGTGAGAGGTACCTGTGCTTGCAAATCACTGTGAAGGAGCCAGGAAGAAAGCGCTGGCATTCTGGGTCCTGGCTTAATGCTTTGGCTGCTTCACTATGTTAGTCCTCTGTGACAAGCGGCTGCAAATAGCTTAGTTTTTGCTCCCACATACAAAACATACCTTGTACCTGAAATTCAGAAAAAAAAAAAGTATTTTAAGAAAAGTTTCATTTCAGTTTGGCTGGAATGGCAACTCACACTGTAAAACTAATTCTACAGTTCCTGTTCCTCCTCTGAAATAAATCTTTGGCTCTCAAGTGACTGGAATGCAAATACATAAATTTATCTTGCTTAACTTCAAACCTACTGGTTTTGGCCACCTCTTTGGGAAGTAGGACTCCACAGATTTGTCAAAATCTTAACCTGCAAACTTAATCTGCAAGCACACCACACTAAGAAACAGAACCCTGGATACTCAGTTTAATAAAATTCATGCCTTAAATTTCACTCCTTAATGAAAAAAGTATGTTTCCTAATGGATCATTTCTAAACAGAACAGAAAAAAAAAAAAAACAGAATAAAAAACTTACACTATTTAAAATACTTGTTATAAATGGGCCTGCCAAGTGGTGAATCATTTGCAGAGCAGAAGGTTAAATACACATAATGTAAAACAGCATCTCTGAAATATTAGGAATAGCAAGATTTAAATACTGAATGTTTCTGGCTTTAGCTGGAGCTTGAGCTGAGAAGCATTCAACAACTGATGAAACTGTTTGACCCCACCAACCTTGTAAGCAATATGCATTTTATGTTTAAAAATATCACCACTTAAACCGCTGGCGTTAAGAAAGGTTGGCAAGGTGTCTGTAAACGTGAATGTATTGAGCTTGGCCTTTCCCTCCTTGGTAGTCACTGGTACACTTTCAACTAAGAATGAAGCACAACAGCTGCTAAATGTTGAAATACGTCTTTGTTCATTCCACTTGCACTCGCTGAGCCTCCTGTTTAGATGGTCTTTTTTAGAGGAGTACATCCTTATTGCATTGACTGTCTTCTTACACTATATGCATAAAAAATTTTACATTAAATGGTTTGGCTACTACAGTAGTCCAAAGTTGCAGCCCCAATATCAGCTGGACTAATCCATCAGACCTCCAAGGCTGCTGTGTGAATTTGTCATTCTTTCTGGCTAGCACTGAAACACTCACAGAGATGGTATTTCAAACCTTCTTCCCTGGTGTAGTTTAATATGATGACTCTGTGCAATGACTGTCCTGCTTAACACAGCAGAGACCACCAGAGCTAAAAGAAATATTTTCTAGTGTTCTGCCTCTAAGCTGCCTCTGCTCTCTAAGCCTGAGCTGGAATGATTTGTACCTATTGTAGATCATCATAAAGGGATTTCCTGCTGTTTGCCAGTATATTTCACGTGCATATCACATAAGCCTATGTCATCAGTCTAACCGAGCTGGAAGAATAGGATAAAAACATACAAACAATAACAGTTTAAAGACATCATTGCGTATATTTTACAGGATTGGTATTGCACAGGAAGTTCATTATCTGACTTAGACCCTTTTAAAACCTACATTCCTTGAATTCTGAATCTTAGAGAAGTCCCTGGGTGCTGAGGTTTTAGATTGTCTGACATATAGATGGCAGTATGTTGGAAAAGGCCGGAGTCCTTGGGTACTGATCATCCTTGGGTACTGAATATAGCCCTTGGGTACATATACCAGCAGTCCCATACAGCTTTTATTAGATGTACCATGCATTAGCACTCTTTCAGGCAAGAAGCACCACAACCATGTTGTCACGCAACCCTCACAGGAAGCAAACATGATGGTTCTACTTTCCATACAATGAAGACAAATAACTTCTATTTTATTTTATATTGAAAAATACAGATGTGAATTTTGTGACAGTAGAACAAACATAGCTTCAAAAAGGTGGGAAACAAGGAGTCAAATGATAAACTAAGACAATGCAGAAAGACTGACCTTTCTTGATAGGAAAACAAAAAACCCCAAGTCCATGAAATTCTGCAGGAGATGGTTCACTGAATAGCATAAAAAAAGGTCATAGCATCATCTGAGAGGAAATTTTCCCTACATTCTGTGAAAAGGTTTCAGATATAACCTACTAAATGAGGCATATTAGGTACTGCAGGAGCAGTTCACATTTGCTATGGCCTGTGCAGTTCCTGTTCAATAGACAAATAGAGATACATGGGCCAGAAAGTCCGCTTGCATAAATTAGTGTGGCTGCCTTGAGGTCAGTGGAGATCTGTCTGTACCAGCAACTGAGGTTTTTTTTTTATTTCTAAGACTGTCAAACCTTGAAACCCATTTAAAACGGTATATAAAATAGAAATATTTGCATATCTTTCTCAGCTGTTTTAATAAATACTTACCAAACTTAACTTCTATATAATACAGTGTTACTGAAATTACAGATAAAACATGCAAAACTATAACATGTGGGATATACCTGTCATGGTCTTTAAGATGATCACAGAATACTGAAATTGAAAAAGACATTGGTGACTTGCAAGCGCTACAAAACGTTGCTTTTCTTTCAAGAGTAATGGCTGATTTCAAAACAGTAACAGCTTTGCAAGTGGATCCCCACTGTACAAGAGGATTGCCAAAAGAATTGTTATCTAAAAAACTGGGCAGTAGAAACACAGGTAAAGAGGCATGACCCTGCTCACATTCCAGATTGGATTTGAGTCACTTGGGCCTGCCACAATGTCAGTGATTGCAAACTGCTTCCCATTGAAGAAAACAGTTCTGTTCTTTATGCACAGCTTAAATTTGGAAACGCATCCTGTTCCTGTCTTCTGCCTGCCTGCTTGTTCTGTTTCAGACAAAGTAGAAAAGAACAGCATTTTGCATGTAATTGCCCCTTGTATATGCTTCCCAGTGACTCAACATTTGTGGCAGGTCTATTTTAAAGACTATAGATTTCGGTGTAGTCTTGTGGCACTGCTGGAATGCTAGTCTGACAGATTCTTACAGGATGTGGCAAAAACAGATGAAAAAAGATGACTTGGTACAGAAGAAGGCTTTCACTAACCATACTGATTTTGGAATCCAGACAAAAATAAAGTTAGTATTTGTTCCTAACTCTCAGTGTTTTGCAACACTTACGACATTATCTGTTAAGAGAATTCTAGTGACATTCAGTTTGAATATAGAATTTGTATGAAATGTTCCCTCCCTCACACAGATGCTGAATGCTGGAATTCAGAGTAATTCACTCACCGAAGTGCAGATATTTGGGAACATAACACACAAAAAACCCCCTTATCTGACACTAATGACCTTACTTATAGTATGCAATACAAAAGCAAAAGAGTAAAATAAACAAAGGGGATGGAGGTGGCAGTGAGGAAGATGACTATCAGAGATTTGACATAGAGGTGACCTGTTTGCTCCTCTGACTACTGTGGAGCTAATTAAACACAACATCTCTAGATATAAAGTGCTGGAGAGAGGAAAAATAGTCAGTTGCTCTCACTGCATATGTCACTTGGGATTATGATTATACCCATTGCTAAAAGGCAGTTGAATAACCAAATGTTGTTTTGCAGGAAGTAGGAAAAAAATTCCATCTATCGTACTGTACAGCCAGACACGAAATGTATAATTCTGGTAATGAGCACTGGAAGTATGAGCTATGTTTTAAGCCATTTGAGTTATATTTTAAGCTTCCCTTCCCCCACTGTTTAAAGAGAAGGGAAAATGATTTTATGTAACAAATGGATTTTGTTGATATAAGAGTATATATCTCAGGTTTTATGTTAAAAACTGTCTCAGTCCTTTAATGCTTTTGGGCTTTGTTAACATTGTGTTGCTATTTCAAAACTCCTCCGTCACTGGCTGCACTACCTCAGCCCTCATCCTGGCCAGTGCTGATCGCCCCACTGCAGATTCCTCCTGCAGGGAATATGTTTGAATCCTACATTTTGATTAGTTTTTGCTTTTATGTTTCCAATGCTCACCTTTTTTTTTCCCCCCCCAAGGATCTAATGGGACTGCTATGAACCCTAAACCTTCAAATTTGTGAACCTACAACCATGAGAGTGAGTGTGGGCCTTCAGCATCACCGCTGGTCTTTGACTTGACACCCATTCTCCTTCAAATCTCTATGTCCCAAGAGCAGCAGGCCACATCTGACACCAGGTACCATAAAGGAGCTCCAATGTCTTTCCCTCACGATAGTTTCAACTTCTCTTCCACAGAGGGCTCTTAGAAAATGGAGGCTGACAGGTACCGTCTTGCAGCATGCTGGGCCTGACATCGCACTGCTCTGCCCCCAGTTCCAGCCCTGGCCTCAGTCCTAGGCCTAGGCACAGGCCCTGCCCCGGGCCTGGGCCTGGGCCCGGTCCCAGCCCCCAGCCCCGGCCGAGGCCCTTCTGAAGCGCTTCTCCTCAGGGAAGGCCGCGGCCCTGCGGGCCTTGCGCCTCGTTGCTGCCACGGGAGGGCAGCGAGGGGCTGCGCAGCAGCGAGGGCCAGCGGGCGTCTTTCAGCCCTGCGGGTGCTTCTCCCGCTCTGCCTGGCCTGGCCTGGCAGCGGGAGCCTCGGCGCAGGACTGGCCGCTCTAGCCGAAGGTGCGGCCGGCGGGTGAGGGGTTGGGCTTTCTTCAGGCTGAGGTTATAGAAGGCTGAGGTTATAGAGGGCTGAGCGCCCTGGAGAACAGGAAGGAGAGAGGACAAGCGGTAGTGGGTGGTGTGTGGCAGCTGGGCTGAGCCCCTTGAGCGTGCAGGTGGGTCAGAGGTAGTCTCTTCAGTTTTTTCTTTGAGGAAGGCTGTGGGGCCAGCACCATGACAGTACTTCACCTCACCCGGTTTACTTAACTGTTACTTTGCCTGGCTCTCTGAGCTAGCAGCCATCTCCGTAACTGAGTGGTTTCAGAAGTGTGGCAGAGCCTTCTGTGGTCTCAGCCTGTCTCTGCCAACGCTATTCAGTAAACACCTGGATTTTGGGATCACTCTCTCGTTCCCGTGTTTCTGCGTGGTTCTTTCCTTGTACTCATCCCCTGGGCAGCCTGGCTGTGCTCCTCCCCTCAGGTGAGGTGAGTACAACTAAGGGGCTTCCATTCACAGAAGCTCACCAGGGATTTTTCCTCAATTACATCAGTTAGCCTTAAAAGCCCAAACTGAAAAAGCTGCAGTCTTTTGTTCTCTGTGTGTTCCATTATTGTTGCTGAGACGTTGAGCTGGTGTATGCTACAGAAGCAGTCCTCCACAGCTCTACCGAGGTGAGCGGCCTTGTTGCCCTGTGTCAAAGGCTAAAGACTACAGGTTTGGTTTTTTTACAAAGCAATACAAAGACTACCGTCCCTGTTTCCCCATAGGCTTCACTGCGTGCACAGTGAGTTCAGGCCCCTTGAGTCACTGTGCATGAGACAGGGTGAGCAAAGCAGTCTTGTTGACCTCCCTGAATGCCCCATCTCTGGTACTGTGCCTCAGTGTGCTGGGGAAGATGGTGTGATATTTGAAAATGGAACAACAAATTGGTCCACATCTGTGGACGCATTGTGTGGGGACCAGACTTGCTGTGCTATGTGAGGGAAGTAATGTTTTTCCTGTTTCCCCTGAGCTAGCTCATTGAGATTAAATTGAAGCCTATTTCCTGCTTCTAAACACTGTCTGATTCTGCAACTATTTTCAACACCCTCCCGAGTCCTCTTCAAACGCGTATCAAACAATCTCTTACGTCTTTGTTGTTTTTTTCCTCTGGCAGTGTTTTTGCTCGATCGCTCTTCCCCCTCATCCCTCCCGTGCCAGCATGCCTTCCTTGTGTGTCTGTTATCACAGATGGGGACAGTTCAGAGATCATCAATGAAACTGTGGTAAGTGGCTAGAAGAGAAGCAGGAAAGCAGATCAAGGGAGTTGTGAGACCTGCAGATCTGCTGGTTAACTGTATTTCACATATGAAGCACAAAGACCTGTTTTTTCCTTTTATCCCTTTTCTTTTCTTGATTCATGAAATAGAATAGAGAAGAAAAAGCCACTTCTTTTCATATCTTTGGGATGGTTGGTGGCTTTCTCACTGTCCAGCTTAAATGAGGGTTAGAGCTGCTCCTCAAAAGGTTATGCAGAATACTCTCTACTCCTGCCATAGGAACCTTCTGCATTGGATTCTCAGTCAAACCTATGCCAGCCAAACTCCATATGCTCCTTTTCCAAAGGCTATTTTAGCAGTGTGTGCTTTCTTTAGCTGCTGTAGTGCAATAAAGATGTACTGTGACTGAAGGCTGAGGTCAACAGTGTCACATCTTCTTGCTTTTGTCAGTGGAGGCAGCTGATATGTGCACTAAAATTGAGAAGAAAATATATATTTTTTGCATTTCTTGTAAAGGACAAGAATGTTAATTTATGCCACTCGTCTTTAGTACTGCCTTTAAACCAGGAAGTGCATTTCTTAGTCTTGGGGGGGAGGGGGTGGCTAAAAATTAAACAAGAAACTTGGAAATTAGGAGAACTTATAACTGCTGCCATTTTTCTAAGAGGCAAGGTAATTTAAATTAGAGTTAGGAAAATCAGAAGAAATCCATTTTAGAAGTAAATGGCAATAACTTGTTACTGCATTTTTTTTTCATACTAAACTCTTATTTTTAACAGCATACTAACTGAGATATACACATTTAAAACTTAGGAGTCCTTGGCTGCTGTAAGCGTTGAGGTGCTAGGCTGTACTTGGTGTCTTTGCTTATATGCCTTTTCTGCTGCATGTAGATTATTTTCAGTGCATTGTGTCTACAAACTGAGATGCAAGCAGAAATTTTAATAGCTAATAAAAGGTCAAGTTCTGTATGAAGAGATGAGAGCCTGTCCACAGACCCCCTTCTAGGTAGATTTCCTGTGCTAAACTCTCTTGCAGATAGTGGAATAGCTCATCTAGCTGTGTGGTGGATGAGATTCTGAATGTCGTTACTTAGAGTGCTCAGAGAAATGCTTTAGTTGCTGTGAATTCTGCCTGTCTGCGCTCTTGCAAGGCAACTACTTTTTGCTGTACTTCCACTTTTCTGCACCCTGTGCTTTCTGAATACATGTAGTGTTGCTCCTGTTGTGTATGTAAATACCCTATGTACATGAAATCACAGGTTAATCAAGTGAGAAGAGGGAAAAAGTCCTATTTTTTGCCTAATTCGTTATCTTAATTTCTACAGAAGTTCATGGACTAATTTTTCACAGCCTTTTCTGTAATTTTTTTCTCATTTTTACCAGTTTACATTAACAGTGTATGAATTCATTAATACTGCTGTGTTATATGTAGAAACTCAAAAGGTGTTTAATTGCCACTGAAGATATTCATATGCAAATGTTCCATACTTTTGAAGTGGTTGAAGTTCTGCTGGGGAGGTAGATCAGCCTCTATTATGCCACACAACAGATCTCTTTTATATTTAGGTTTTTATGGTGAGAAGAGAGCAATACTTTGTTCCCCACTATGTACTAGCTGAAAATTGTTTAAATACCAAATGCAGTACTAGTTTGGGATTGCCAAAATCTGACAATTTTAAATAAGGAATTAATAGCTCACAGTTTTTGTCTGGGTGGTGGTGCTGTGTGGCCAGATAAAATTTTCCAAAGATGGCCAAGAGTTCATATTCTGTAAGAAAAGGAAAGTCTGAAAGTGTCTTTATACTATAAATGAATGGGTAGAGATTCATTAATGCAGACTGAAAGCTTCCGTCTGATGCGTGGCAAAAAAAATCTCGTTATGGGTCAGTTTTACAAGCTACTGAAGGTCTGTGAAAATCAGAATGATTGGGAGTAAAGCTATCAATGTAAGTAGATGTGTCAGCTCTTGTAGGGGATGTGATTGCAGATATTCATAGGAAGAACGCTACATCCTTGTCCTGACATGAATTTTTATAAACCTTTCTGCAAACAAGATGAAACAAATAAGGTAAATACGCTTGTTCCAGTATGCATCACATTTGTTTCAGCTAGAAATAGCGCTTTAAGACAGTATTGTAATATATCAGAGCGTTAGATTATATGGGTGGGGAAATAACTTTCCTATTGCATGGAATATGAGCTCTGAAAAATTTTCCTGTTCAACAACAGAATGAAACTGGAGCCTTTCAAAGTCAGAGTTTACTTTATTTGGGTTTTGTTTATTTTAAGTTGCACTGTTGATAAGGAAGCACAGAAGGAGCACCAAAACCACCCAGCAGTTGGGGGTCATGGAGTCAAGACATTGGGTGTTCAGATTTCAAGTTCCTGCTCAGGATCGTGCACAGCATGGAGATTTTGGAGTACGTCAGGTATTCGTAATGGCAGACTGCTAGATCATAAGGGTTAGCTTCAAAGAGCAATGTGGTTTTTGTTGGTGTTTGGTTTTTTTTTTAAGTCCTCATGGTCTCTCTGGATACTGCTGTTGGTGTGACAAACAGGCCATGTTTGTGGGTTATGTGCTTCTTTAAGCACTGTGTGTGTTCATCCATAACGAACACCAGCAGTTGCATGCTGCACAAAGCTCAGCCTGCTGTCCTGCTGTGTCTCTCCAGTGGCTCACCACATGCTCAGCAAGACTTGCAAAGTTTTGCAGCAGTGATGTGAAAAAGGAGGGCTGAGAATGCCAACGGTATGGGTTAAACTTCTAAGCAACTCCTGGGAAGAGTAAGAGTTGTAGAGGTTGTCCAAAAATGTCTGTTGTGCTTTGGAAAGTTTGATTGAAAAAAGTATATGCTTCTTGGGAAGAGAAGAAAATGTATAAAAGGGGGAGAGACTTTTTTACAACCTGAGTAAACACAAATAATCAAAGCAGAACATTTTGTTGGAAATACTGTGATGATTCTGTGTGCAAATAATTCCTTATGCTCTTCAGACTCTATGGTCAGAATATGCTTAACATGATGCCTTGTGCCTTCCCAGTGTAGCTGTCAAATACAGTCTGTACAGGGATACTGGAGCTGAAGTTACAGTAATAGGTGGTGTCCTTGCTCTGATTTAGGAAGGACAAATTGATCAGATTGGATCTTTTGAACAACAATAAAATTCGGTTTGGCTGCCATGAAACACTAGAGCCAGTAGTTGCTGCCATGAGTTTTTAGTTTTTTAAAGCCTAGAAGCGAAGATTACAGACTGCTCTAGGAGCAATCTGAGAATGGGGTGTAGGAGCAGGGAAGAGTGCTACTGAAGCAGTAATAAGGAAAAAATCCAGCATGCAGGAGCAATGCTTTGGTTTATAGCGAAAGGATTATGACAAGTAAGGCGTATATACTGCATGACTGAAGATCAGTATGAATTCTATCTCCTTACAAGGATATTGATCTGGAATACGTACATCACTCATAATCTCCATGCTGTAACTGGCAAATGCAAGTATAAAAAACAAGGATGGCAGAACAGTAAATTAGGAGATTAAAAAAGAAAAATGTTAAGAAGTGCACACTTTTGATCCTTGGGGTGTGAAAAGGACAAGGTCATCTGCTATTGTGACCAGGTTGACTATAAAAGTGAAGTGACTCATTGATTTCATGCACCTACCCTGTAAAATATTTTGGTTTATATCATACAATCTTCCTTTCCATTAACCAGAACTGAATCACTTTATGAGCAACTTGAATTTAGTGTATCAGTCGGAGACTGAGTGTGCCTAGAAACTAAATTGTGTGGAATGCTAAGCTGTCTGGGTTTGGGAGGACTCTATCTGCAAGTTTTTAAGAGTGAGGGCATAGTAAGAAAAATACTGTAGGCATTTCTGTGAATTGGTAAGTGGCTTTTTCTGTGTTTTTTTTTCAAAGTGACATTCAGTAAAGAGCAAAGGTGTGATATTATTTTTATTACTAGCCTTTCCACTTCAAACAAGTGGAAAAGTGGAAAGAATTGGCCATATACATATCAGTGTCATTCCATGAATAAAACCAAATGACATTTCTGATCTTTGAGTTGGTTGTGACTAATTGTGCATTTCACATGGATGAATATAAGCAGGCAGGTTCTTGTGGTGCAAACACTGGTACTTAATCTTTGTAGACAATAGGAGGATTTATTATAGAATTTAAGACCCTTTCTTTCCCAGACCAAGCAAACCTTGCTTCTCCTGTGCTTTCCAGGATGAACTACAGGGATGTTCACTAACTGTGAGAAGTGTATAGGAGAAAGCAGTGTGGTGTTGGGGGTGGGGCTCTAGCGCAGGACTTCATTGCTTGTGTGTACGGAGTGACTGTATTATTCTCATTTCACAGAAGGGAGTCTGATGGGAGTATGTCAGTGCAGTACTTAAAGAGTGTGGTGGAGACATATGCAGTGTTTGACATGTAGATGTTATTGGGAAGGGTCCACAGGTTGCTTTGAATAAGAGGTTTAGTGGTATTGCATATTGACATGGAGTCATGCATGTATCATTCCCACTGAGCAGCATGAGCAGGGTCTAGTTGTGGTTCCCTCTCCTGTGTTTTCTTGGTGATATCTACACTGGTCTCTGGAGAGAGTGTCTTTCTGTGCTCTGTGGATACATCATCTTCCTGAATGTGAGTTATTCACTATGTGAACTTTACATTTGGGGAACCTGTCATACAAGGAGAAAAAAGCTCAATTGAATAGTCACCAAACAAACATACTGAGAGCAAAGCCTAACAGTTCTAAAAATTTCAAAGCTTGTGACTTTACTGTGACTAGCTGATACTGTATAACACTTGTGTAAATGGACGTGGAAGATGAAACGTGAGCATTGTTTGGAAATTTAAAATTTAAATTTATATTGGACCTGTTCCAGAGCTACCCAGCTTTTTGTGAAAACTTAAATACTGTTAGTTAAATATGACGGTTGGAGTGTCATCCCTTCTGGCATGGAGAGAAGGGAAGGGAGGGGAGAAGGGAAGAGGGAAAAAAGAGGAGCTGGGATTGCTGCTGTTGCTGCCACAAGTGGTGGGACAGACAGAAATGTGCGAGTGTTCTGGCTGTGACAGCGGCAGTGTCCCCATCTGCCTTGGCAGCCAGCCTGGCTTCCTGGAGGCAGGGCACAGGTGAAGTACGCAGTGGGAGCAAGGCTGATCTTGGCAGTCTCCTGCCGTTGACTGCCCCTGGAGCCATGCCTCTGTTTCGTGTTCTAAATTGACAAAGAAAGGACCATTATGATTGAAAATATCTCCACTGACTGCCATCTTGAACGTGCAGTCTGGCCAGCTTTTCAGGACTTCTGCATGGACCATGGCTGTAGCTGCCTTGTTTAAGTCTTGAGTCTTGTTCAAAGTGTGGTTCTTTTACAGGCTTTGCTGGAGACTCCCTGTGAATGACTTGCTGCAGAATGCTGGTTAATGATTCTGCCAAAAGTAAAAGGGAAGTTGAGAAAGTAGAGGAAAAATGAGGGATGTCAGCAAGTATAACTTTCACCACACCTCTGCAGTGGTTTTGTTCTGACTCTGTGGAGTTGAAGATGTCGCAGTGGTTTTGTTCTGACTCTGTGGAGATGAAGATGTCTTTTGCTCATGTCTCCGAATTTATTCCCAAGCCAGTGTCTAAGGAGATTACTGAAGTAGCTCTTGAGTGTCAGTTTATCCATAGTACTTGTGTAAATTCTGTCAATCCAGAGGTCACTGTTATTAGTATTAGATACTTTTAATGTATTTATTTTTGTGAACCAGCATTTTAACATCATTCATCAAGTACCTAGGTTGAGAGGCTTTTGACTTCTATTGCTGTTACAAAGATCTCCTTTTGATTTCATTGCTCATGTTGCAACACGACATTTTACTGGTAACTGATGCTCAGCATTGAGATTCTGTTTTCTTTTGGGGATGGGGGAGAAGGACAATCAGTTTTCCTAAGCAGGACTATTTTGGATTAAAATCTTCAAGTCTGGCACAGATGGTAAGTGACTATCAGTTTGTTTCACTGCAATTTAACTTTTCCAGCCTACACTGAAATTAGATTTTTAAATGAACTTTAAAAATGCATTGTAATCTGCTGTTCTGTGTGAGCCTTAGTCTAGTATCTCATCACCTGAAAATTTTCACCTTGCAAGTGGGGAATCAGAAATGTGGCACTACCCTTGCTTTGACTTGCCATGATTAAGGATATAGCTAAGCCAATTCCCAGTGCTTTTCTGCATGTGTGGCTCAACAAAGACACAGAAATTCAAATGGATGTGTGAAACTAAGACTTCACTCCTGTATCAAGCCCTCTACACAATCTGTTGATTCATGAATAATGTATTTGGTGCAAAAAGAGTATATTCAAAACGTGAATGATTTTTGCAGTGGAGGAATTGCTTGAGAAATTAATTGGGGAGCATTTGTGAAACATTATTTCATCTGCAATCAATTTCATTAAGGAAGGTCAGTTTGCTGAGCATTCCCATGACTTTTTGTGCTGAATTTCCCATGGTTGTCATGCTTCTGTTCCTTTTTTTTTCTCCATAGTAATGTTTTTTTGTCTTCCTGTACTGTTATTAATTACCATGCATGCTTGTCGCCAGAATGACTTTGTTATTACACACATCACTAGTGCCCTACCTCTCTTCTTGCAAGCTTTGTCTTCTGTGGAAAGGTTGCTATAGGGAAAGCAAGAGAGTGTGCTGTGAACACCCTGATAGAGTTCCTTGTTATTGCTCGGGAAATAGCTAAGCTGCTTGGGGTGAAGTTAGACATGAATGGATGGCAGATCCCATTCTTGTAGTGTCTGCTGATTGTATGCTCGCTCTCTCCCTCTCTCTCTGTAGCAGATGGGCTGCAGCTTGCCTTCAACAAAGTATAATTTCTGAAAGACCTGCTTCCAGGGTGCCTTGGCCATTACACCCCAGCTGCTCCTGGCCAGAGCAGTACTTCCTAAACTGTTTGAGACGTTAGGCTAGCACCCTCATAAAGACCTAGACTGTGAAGCAAATACGCACCTGTGAATCAACACGTCACTTCATCTGAGGAGAGAATGCGGCATATTTTTAATAGCAATTCTTCACATAGAGGCGGTTGCAGCAGGAGGGACCTGAATATACATATTTTTGGAAGAAGCTTTTTTCTTGCTTGTTGGCAGCCCTGTAATCAGGATGGTGCCGTTTATGCGAAAGTAAGAAGCAGCAGGCATTTCCTAATTGGCTTATAGGTAACTGGAGTAGAAAACAATTAAACACGGACAGGTATAATAACAACCATCTATCAGAACGAATGGTTCTGTAAGCTTGAGAGCTCTCAGTGTCCTGTTAGTCCCCTACTTGAATTTAAACAAGGGCCACTGAAGAACTCTCTGAGGGCAGAGACTACACTTTAAATATTTCTTAGAAAGATGGCAGTGAACTGCTTGTAATACCTAGTCAGCTGTGACTTTTAATTTTTGGTGGTCAAAATCAGGCTGTGTGTGCCATGATTATAAACTGCAAGGAGGCTTGCTAGCCTACTGCTGGGACACTACATGGACTGTGATGGAGCTGTTATGGATTGTAGCAACCCACAGTAGCAGCATGAGGCAGTGCTGTGCTGCAGCGCACAGGAACATTTAGGCTCCTGTCTCAGAAGTCAGAATCAGGGAGGCAGAGGAGGTGGGACTGACAGAGCAGCATGGAGGATAAGGAAGGGACAGAGGAGAGGGTTGGGATGTGGACAGGGACTTCACTTGGGCCAGAGCACAAATTCTGCCTCTGGAGCAAATACTACTCCTGTGCCTCTCTTCCGTGGTCAATGCAAGAGCAAGAACCTTGCTCTTTGCTAACAGGTAGAACAATTCCTGCTTTTGACGTATGTGCTTCCCACTGGGAAGCAAATTTATTAGAATGCAGCAAAATAAAGTCAATTGTTCAAAAACAGAGCAAGGAGACTTGCTTGCTGCTTTGCTGTTGTATTTGCCAGTAAGATTAAAACATCTTTCAGAACCAGACAGAATCGAAGTATATTAACTTAATTGGCATGTTATGTAGATTAATAAAGTCTAACGCTTGGAGGTTGTAAGTAAATTTAGAGTTTATTGTGACTGTTAATCAGAATTAAAAAGTTATGAAGGAATTAAAAAGCTCTGAGGAAATTTCAGTGCCATAGGGACTCTTCTACTTATACAGCCCTTCAGTATAAACTTACCGCCGATATATCAGCTTGTCATAAAAATGTAAATGAGGGCTGTATTGGTACTGCAGTATCCTTTTGGCATTAATTTCTTATAGATTGCTGCTAGAAGACTCTTATTTGGACAGTGATTATGCCAGCAATAGGATGCCTTCATAGTTATCTGAGGTTGCTTCTGGGAGCCTGAACTCATCCCTGTGTGTCCCAGAGCACAGAGAACAGACCGTTGAGACTATTGCTTCATTTTGTTTCTTAATTCACAGCATAATTTTTTAATGATTCAGACAGACTGTGGCTGTTTGGTATTTGACACAGGGACAAATTATGGCCTGCTGATTAAAACTGGAGTTCAGTTGTGTGGAGAAAATGTTAAACCTTTCAGGGCTATAGGGGAAGACACCTTTGCTTGTTTGTTTTTCAAATCTGCTACATGGAGCATGGGGTTTTGTTGTGTTGAGAGGTTCTGTTCATGTCTAAATCTGCAGGACAAAGAAAATGCTTTGCACTTTGAACAGGCTGTTAGAAACAGGACACAAGAGTCATAAGCAGTTTTAGAAGTTTGATCATTAATGTTTCAAAATACTCCTACAAAAATTCCGTCTTTGATCTGCTATCATATAAATTGCAGGATCAACTTTATTTGTGACTAGTTCCACAAACTTTGGTGGAATTCTGCTGAAGGATAAATTATCCCTAGGTGTTTAGTTATGTAATTTCTAGACAGAGGTGCTCTCTTAGCAGGCCTGTAAAATCTGTTAAAAGCGGTGCAGAGGTAAGTGATAGTTGTTGTTTTGTGCTGAAAGTGCAAAAGTAGTCTCTTGAGTTCCTCATCCCTTGCCAGTTTTGTTCCTACTGTGTGTACAGTAAATGTCATAAAATATTAACCTATGGTAAATATTTAATACATAATTTATTTGCATTATATAAGTTCACTCTCCGATATGAAGTGCTTGAATAGGTAGTTATATAAATATTTTGAAGTGACAAATATATAAATATTTAAATGGCCAATATAAATATTTTAAATATAGGCACCAGGGCCACATTTTCCCTTTTTTACCTCAGAGTCAAGTAGGTATAATTGCTGACAGAACTTTAGTCTGCAATTTTGAAGTAATAGCTTCAGCCAAAGTAATTTATGTTTTCACTCCTTTCAGTAAGGTTTAGATTATGTCAGTAAATACAATAAGTTTCAGTATAAAGGCAGAAATTATATTATGGTATATTTAATAGAATTTGGTGAACATTACGAAGAGACAGGGCAAGTATTAAAGTTAAAAATGTATTGGTTTTAGCTGGATTCATTGAACTGTAAGGGTAATACAAATGAAAAGACTCAAGTGAGGGGATGAGTTTATTTTCACTAATAGGAAGTGGGAGGAAAGTGCTTTCAAATTTGGTAGAAGTAATACTTGAGGGTTACTTCCTGCACCACAGTCAGCCCAGTTTACATAGGAATATGGAATGAGTTTGTGTAATGCTGCTTCCCATCTCCCGCTGCTCCTGCTGCAAAGTGGGGAATCCAGCTGATTGCTGTGGTTTGGGCTGACTGCAGATACTGTCAGAGGGCAGTTCTCCAGGTAAATGTGGGATATGCTTCACCTGCAGGCATGCAGAAGCTTGGTGAATTTTATCATATTAAAGAGGCTTATCAGAGTACTCCTGTGATATAAGCAGTATTTTTGTTTTCATTTTTGGTAAAGAATGGCAAATGTGCTAAACAATTTATATTCTGGTTGTGTTAAAGACTATAGCTCTACTCACTGCTTCGTGTTTCTTGGTATCTTGCTTTGCTGTATAAGCTGCTCTTGTGGCCAGTGGCAGGTTGCAAGCCATAGCTGAGTTACATGCTGCCATGAAGGTCTTGAGTCCCTTGCAGTGTTGGGGAGACATTGCTTTGTAGCTAAGGAATTATAGTGCAGCTTTGGAGGGCTGTCTGTATTCCTTATGTATACCCCAATAACTGCATCCCTGTGCCTTCTCTTCTATGTCTACTGCAGATTTAAAATGTGTTCTACCTTATAAGGGAGGTAATTTTTTTCAATTACTGAGGATTTTTGAAGATAGCAGAATATAGAGACTGAAGCACATGTGTGTAGTTTTTTTTTTTTTTTGTTCTTAATTTGTGTTTTTTTTTTTTGTTTGGCTTTTTTTTTCTTTATTTAAATCTTGCTTGGATAAGAACATGGAAAAATGCAACAAGACCTAACAGTTGTGGGTTTTTAGGGTCTTGAGCTGCTTTTTGATCTAGAAGAATGAGAGAAGTGAGGGATTTGACAAGTGATTTTACTTTTTTTTAATGCTTAGTTGTAGTACTCGTTTTCTTCAGCTGGAAAGAACTAGTGAGTGGCAAAGCCCTTAGCAGTTAAGTTTCTAAGACTAACTGTAATCGTAACTAAGAGTTACTCTGTGCTACTGTACTACTACTTAGTTGACGTAGGGAGAAGCTGTAATACCTGCTATTTCTTGCCATGCCAAATTCAGACTTGTCAGTGCTGCTTTTCTTAAAATTTGCCCATAGTCAAATAAAATTTATAATATGAAGCCTGTTCCACTGAAAAAAATGATGTTGCTACTGAAAATATGGCCAGCTCAATCTTTCAACTAGTATTTTTCGATGCAGTTAACCCTGGAGGCTGTTGGTGAAGGTGAGTACCATTATGAATTGTCAAAATTACGAGGAGACATTAGATGCTAAATTTAATAAACCAGGTTAAACAAATATGATGTGCACAGTGATATTAGACTAAAAAAGAAACAGAGCACACTTCTTTTGGTCAGCCTGGTGTGGGCTAATATTTTATGTGCTTATGTGAAACTTGTCAAAACAAGCAAAAGTCCAATCGAAATTCTGGGACGCTCAACCGTTTGAACACTTCAGCAGTTGCATCTAAAATAGGCATATTGCTTAAAGAAGAGGAAGTGATCAATGCATTTGTAAATGAGACGGGACAGCTGGCCCATCATTTCCTAGAGGAAACAGTGAATGTTGTTTAGAGAACCTGAGCAGATGAGAAGCTTCCACAAAAATATAGTTGTTTATAAGCCCTATAAGCATTGGTGGTGATTGTATTACATTTATTTCCTTCTTTTCCTGTTTCAGTGATGGTTTCTTTTACAAATAATGTGGTATAGAGAGAATTAAGTCATTATAAGTCTGGGGCTAATTTGAATCACAATTATATAAACTGTCAAACAGTTGAAAATTGGGAAGTTTCTGCTTGACTTCTTTAATGATGTCCCTTATTAATGAGTCAAAAAACTTGTTCACTGTCCAAGAGCAAATCCAATCAGCTATGAGTAACTTCTGTTGTAATTTCTAATTGCAAATAAATCCAGTTCATTCAGCTCTTGCTAAAAAAAAAACAAACAAACCACTAAAGTTAACAAAGTTTATCATCAGATGAGAGGACATGTTTGTTCTTGTGACAAAACACTTTTAAGTACATTATGTGGAGTTTGATTGTTTTTGTTTAAGCAGAGGCAAAACAAAGCACAAAGTCAATCTGTCCTACTTTGAACTGTGCTAGAGAGGTATTGTGAACATCTCAACATGTGCTGAAAGAAAACTTCTATATAATAGTTAAAACTATTTAAACTATATAATAGTTAAAAGTATTTATGTATTTGTTTCCATCAAAACTGTGCTAGTACTCTGGTTACATTCATGGTGCAAATGTGTTGTAAAATATGTGCTCATGGGAGTACTGCTGTGTGGGTGGTGATCAGTATGTAGTCAAGAAGGGGTTGTGCAGCCAGAGAATCTTAATGGTCTGCGTAGAGGACAATCTGGACTGCTATACCATATGCAAGGACGTTGTGCCACATTTGATATTTTCCTTGGTGATAAAAAAAGTCAAATGCACTTATTTAAGGTTAATTTAGACAACTCATGGACTTTTAGGTTGAACCATTGGATCTCTTGAGCAGTTTGGCCTGCATCTCCTGCAATGCAGTATGTGCTAGTGAATGTGCTGGTGAAACCTAAATACTAAAGGTGCTTCAGGGCACTTTGGGATGATTTGTGTCAGGTTGTGAGTAGCCAAATCCCAGTTTCAGTACCACGACAAGTATATCTAAAAGTGGTAACAGGTTGGTTTGGTACACATATGACAATGGGATATACACCATATATGAATGTTACAGTCTTCTAACTTTTTCATACGGACACTTCATGCTTATCTGAAGAAGTGTGAAGGATTATTTTGTTTTAATTACATTCCAGAGTAGATTTGGAAAGGGAATGGTAAGGGAAAGCAATTATGTTAGCTCCTAAAATGTCATGTGGTCAGGTCGAGGTGAATCAAGCTCATTGCACAAGTGTGCACTCTTCTGTTTGAAAACTATAGGCAAGTCATATAGCGTGTGCTTGAATATGAATCACTGGAAATGACCTGCTGACTGCACTGGTGAATAACCCTTGTTCATAGCATTTCCTTGTAAATATTCAATATTCAGAATGTAAAGATGGATTGCTTAATTTCAGTAGAGATTTTTATGCCCCATTTGAGTAAGCAGAAGTGCTTATATGTCATAACAAGGTCCTAGTTTAAATTCTAAGCTGCCTGAGACACTTAGAATACTTTTTTTCTTGTGGTTTGCTTCCATGTGCATGGAATTTATTTTCATAGCTTTTCTAACCACAAAATGTATGGACTGGAAAATTCATAGCTGGTGGGAACTAGAGAGACTAAATAGCAAATGTGGTTAGGCTGGTTTTCTTCTTAGGCACAAATACTTGCTTTTAATAGCCTTTGAGCCAGGATAAAGTGGTTTGGAGGTAGAAGAAGTTTAATATTGTATAGTTCTTAAGATTTCCTCCCTGTGAATTAGATGTGTGAACTTTTGAAGTATTTTGCTCCATCTGTCACTCGTATTCTCAATATCCCCATCCTTGCAGCAGGTCGGCTTGTCTTGTGAGTACTAGATTGGGATGTGGAGGAGCTGGTTTTTAATCTACACAGTTACTGTTGACTTATTTAGGATTCAGTCAAGTATAGTTAGAGTTTAATATATAATCTGTCCTCTGGCTTAGTTAAAAAGATGCAGTTTAGAGCATGCTCTTGGGGTTAAAAAAAAAAGAGAAAGTAAAGGTACTTTTACTCTTGTCCTTACTGGCTTTTTAGTGGTAGAGTGCTCTTTATACAATGTTTAAAAGGACTTTTTGTTTCAGTAAAGCAGCAAGAACCATATTTAATACATGGGCCTTCCCAGACCCCATAGTTTTCTCTGTTATTTGAGACGAACCTGAATAATATGGCAGTAACAGTTTCAGGACCTCCTCTTGCAGGCATAAATTTATAATAGATGGGAATTTGAGTGAAGTTTCCATATGAACAATGTATTACGCAATGTCAGCCTTAATTCACTGGCTCTGTTATGTTTGAACTCCTTCCAGTCCCAAGCATGATAGTAATTCCTACCCCCCTCTTTTTTGGATCAAAAGTTGGATACTTTTGATTTTGCAGATATTAATTCTATGGTGAACACAGTAAGGCTGCCCCAGGTTATTACTCTATTATGCAAGAGAGTGACGAATATAATATACTTTTTGAGGAGGAAGGAAGCAAGATGAGAAAGTTAATAGATGTCTATGTAATTTATCAGCTCTGGAGAGATGCTTTTTAATTATAGCTTGCTTCATTGGAGTTTGTTGAAGCTGATTACATTTTTCCTCATGGGTATTAGTATTCTTTTTTATTTGTAAGTTAAATGGACTGCACCTTATCATTTTGACTCACCTGAATGGTAGCAAATCACACAAAGGAAATGCAATAGGACTTAATTTAGTGAGATGGTGCAAAGTACATGTTGTAGTAGTCTTCACAGGGATTATCCAGATGCTTAAACTTTAACACATACCTAAATATCAAATTGAGCCCACTTAGAACTAGGCTTCAAATTAGCCTGAGAATGCATCAGTGGAGAAAATTGTTTTTCTCGGCCGAAGAAATATTTCAAGTTCAAACAGATGCAGTTTCACAAGATCTGACAAGTATGATTTGGATTAACATTAAAACTACTAAATGCTGTCCTCTGAGCAAAGATGCACTTTTAAAATCCAGATTCTACACAGATTTGATTCTGTGGTTTAATCCTTTAACATAATTGTACTCACAGGCATGTATTAGAAGAACTCATTTGCATTTATTTGGGGATGTTTGAGACCTTGTTTGTTTTGGCATAAGATGTAGGTTAGCTGATTCTGTTTAGATTCCTACAAAGTAAACAAAACCACTTTCTTTGTCCTCTAGTGAAAGACCAGATAGTTGAGCAGCATGAAATATAAATGAAATCTGTACCTTCAGTGCAGACTTAGAAATACTTTAAGTTAAAAAGAATAAGTAAAAAAAATGAGGGAGTCTCTTTTCTGCAGTGAAGTTACATGTTTTTCGCCAGTGCAAGGTATCTTGTCAAATAACACAGACCAGTCAAATTGCTCTTGTTGTTAGATTGTTGCTCTGCAGAGGTTTATGTTCAGAGGTTTGAGTTGTGGTTATCATTTAGAAAAAATGATGTTTTGGAAGTCCAATTTGTTGCCAAGTGCTTTAAGGCCCTTTGGGAAAAGGACTTTGTGGTACCACTTACCCTAAGTAGTGCTTTAGAGAAGGATGTTGTGCTGTTGATAGTTGTGCTTGAGGGAATCAAGCCACAGAAAAATTAACCTCTCTTGGAAACAGCCAGATGAGAACTTCATATTTCTCTTTAGCCTATTCCTGTGAAACTGTTTTTCTTCCACTTCAGAGAAAGCTATCCATAAATTTTTGCAGCAAAATGAAAGGATGAAGAAGGTGGCCAGATCTGCCACCACGGAACCTCAGGAAGGCAGAGCAGTGCATCAGGTGAGTGTTGCTGCCCCAAGGCTGCAAAGATGTCTGTAGACTTCCCACATAATTTGAACCACTGCCAGCATATTTGAAGTGGAAGCAATTAGTAAACACAGTGTTTCTGGGTTGCAGTCCGGAAAGAAAAGGAGGGAGAAGATGCATCAGCTTCCCAGAGCATCCTTAGAGGGAGTGTGATGTGTATTTGTGTCAGTTGAAAGAACAGTTCTATCTTGCTCACAGATCCTCAAGGGATTTTTCTCACTCTTGTACTGTAGGACTGAGAAACCAGGATGCAATACTGCCTAATATAGTGTAAGAGGAACAGAACTGTTCTTGCTTAGTCTGACATGCATCTTAGAGCAGTATGAACGTAGTGCTAATTACCAGTCCCTTTAGGGTCATATTAGTCCTGGAATTGCTACTGCTTATATTACTATTGAATTAGTTAACTCCCTTTGTAGAGATAAGCATGGAAAGGAAACACTGTAATGTCAGTAGCAAAAGATAAAACAGTTTTATTGATCATGGGACAGGCCAACTAATCTCTGCTGGATTTGTGAAAACTTCAAGTGGAAAAGATGTTCTGAATAACAACCACACCTGGGAGTTCCTCTTCTCTAAAACAAGAGGTCTGGGTTTAGGAGGTAATGATCGTATTTTACCACTGAGTGCAGTCCTAGTAGAATGAAATGCAACAAACAAAAACATAGTCCTCTATAAAGACTAGATAATGCAAACGATAGTCTTACTGACAGTCTGGGGTATATATGTGTAGATCAAGAAAATTATGTTTTAAGATGGTGAACTCAGCCTGTGTCTGGAAGTACCCTTTTCTGCTAGACAAGCAGGCGTGTAGGAGAGATGTTGCCAATACAGGCATTGACACAATTGTCTTGTAGTGTGTATGCACAGGGTATTGGCAGAAAGACTTCTTTTGCTTAAGTTAAATCTCCTCTTCAGAAGGTAAAAGTGAAGTCAAAGGCTTTTGGTGATGTTGTGTCTATATTCAAGTCTTTCCCTGCACAGCTGCCAGCAGTCCTGGGATTGCCTACCTGCATGGCTCATTTCGCCTTCCTCCCCTAAGCTCATCCTCAACAAAAGGTGTGTTGGCAGAGAGGTGTAGTATAGGTTGTTTATAACTCGTCTTTGCCTTCCTTCCGTTTTTATTTCCATCACAGGAATCTGTAGGGAGAAATGATGTAGGAACAGTAATAGACAGCTGGCTGTCTCCTGCCACTGGTATGCAACAGTTCTAAGTAAAAACTGGCTTCCTATCAAGAAGAAATTATTGCATGGCTTATTGCTTTTGCAAAAAGCTGTTAATTTCATATGATGAGGGCTGGACTGCTAGTTATAAATACAATACATGCGTTTTATACATGCATTTTGGGTTGGGTGAATCTTCTTCAACAGGTTATGGAGAAACTCATTCCTAAGTGGAGGTAGGCATCTAACCTGGTTAATACGAAATCATATACTATCTTTTAATACATCTGGTTTGTAAAGAACAGTTAATTACTTGGGGGAGGGAAGGGGAATAATCCACCTCAACTGTTTCTTTTGCTGTTGTGTGTTACTCAGAAGTTCAGTTGTGAGGGCCTTGTGGGATTGTGTTCAGCTGTGGTGGGAAAGCCTGAAGGGTCAAAGTTAGTTACAAGGGAAGAGCCATGACAAGCAAGTTCTTGGGTGAAGATGTGCTTTCCATGAGCTTGCAGAGGGACCCCAAAGTGAGACAGGTCACTCTTTATTCCCTGACCCACTCCCATACTCAGACACCAAGTCTTCTCACAAGCATTTGGTACTGACTAGACCAAACAGTGACACTCATATTTTCTTTTTGATCCCTGTGTTAGGTCTCACTATTGTTTTGCATTCCTGTGCTGTGCTGCTTTGAAGCCGTAAGTTATCACTTCTTGTGCCTTAGATTTCTCAGAGAATCATAAGATACACTAAAAAAACTTTGTGAGAGTTTGTCTTGTTTATGTACTTAATCCCTTGCTATACAGTGGACATTTAAAATCTGTGAGGCTAAGAGCTTTGTAGAGTGGGAACAGATTTTTAAAAACACTTTGCTGTATGCCCTTTTAAGCTCTTGAGTATCTCAGTGCTCTAAAAATGATGTTTAGTTTTATGCATTTCTGAAGCCTTCATAATATTTCTGTAGTGAAATTTAGAATTCAGTAGGAATCAGGACTAAAAGAATTTTTATACTATTACACTTTTACAAGTTTTATGTGCTTTTATACACTGTAAAATAATAATGTGTAGTGAAAGCTGGCAATGTTTTTAAGTTCTATTGAATGAATGTTTTAGGATCTATGGCTTGTTATCCTGTTTTACCAGTTGATTGCAGCTTTGGACCAAGAATGAAGTGAGCATGGTTGACGTTTGCCACAACCTCTTAAGATGACAGTATAGTAAAACCTTTAATTTCCTTCTCCCTTAAAGTGAGGAAGAGGTGTTCTGTGAAGTACATCTCTAATTCATTGCTCTTGTCAGACTGAAGGGTTGAAAGGGTAGGTTTACTATTGGCAGAGGGTTGGAGTGTGTAGCTCTGAATTCGTTGCCTGTATCTTTGGATGCCTGTATTGAAAAATAGAGGAAAAATGTGAAGGATTTTAACTTCTAAGCTCAGCTGATTGGAAAATGTTCTTCTTTTCTGCAACAAATTTTTATTTGCACCGAAAATTTGAAAGCTTTACACAGCACTTTCATTTGAAAATGAAGTGCTTTGGATTTAAAAATAACTGTCGTGACTACTTTTATACCCTTATTCTTGGTTATGGTTTGACTAGGCTCCATCTTTTATGTTCTATCATGATTCTTTCTGCTGAGCAATCATGGTGAAGCGCAGGAGTCTTGTTCTTGTTGATGTGGTTCAGAAACCAGGCTATTGAGGACGGTAGCTTCAGGCGCTCGTGTTTAGGCTGCTGCGCTAGCGCTTCCCGAGATAAGTGCTTTGATCTCCCTGTTGTGATTTTAATAAAATGCTGACTCTTTCCATGGATGCAGATGCTTTTTTTTTTTGTGGAAAGTGACTCTTAGGTGGAATAACAATTTTCTTGGAAAAGCAGTACTTTAAAAGGAAGCTCTTTTCCTATAGCTTGAATTTTAATTAGGTTTTCTTTAGTGCTTTCCACAAACATTCTCCATGCTTTCATGTACCCAGTCATTATGTAAGTTTCTGCATATATTTTTCTTCTTTCATTCTTCTGCCTATCTCTTCTGGCCCTCTGTTCAAGAGGGGGAATGTGAGAGACTTTTGATGGTTACTTACAGAAAACGTAACTTATACTCTGAAAATACTTATGTCCAGTGAATATTTTTTATTTTCCCTTCAGTGCCTTGGGTAAAGCTTGTACTTGTATTTCAGTTTTGAAATACATAACACAGTAGCAACAAGTAGCTTTTAAAATGGATTTGAAGTGCTTTGTCAGTGGGAGTACAAGTAGAGTATCTTTTTCTTGAGACTTGACCCACAGGCTCAGTGTTGCTAAAGATGCATGTACAAAGATTTTTACTATATAAGCTTAATGCTCTTATCAAATTAAAGTCTGACTACTACAGTTGTATCTTGGACTATAGTCAAAGTTTAGAATCTGAAATGCGAGCCGTTAACTGAAATTTGACTTACAGGTTTCAGTGTGTTGCTTCTGTTACATAGATAAATCAGGTTGGATTGCAAGTACTTATGTATGAGTAAAAAAAAAAGACTTTGAATATTCTGCAGTTACTGATTTCACCCAAATTTCTGGTATTAAAAGAGGACACACTTTTGTGGGTGTGGGGAAGCTACAACGATAACTGGCAAATGCTAGTCATCTGCAGATTTCCACAGGGTGGGTCTGAGGAAGAAGGGTTTGGAAATGACTTTCCAGGAGGAGCAGGAACAACAGAATCCCTCTTAAAGATGGGGTTTGTTTCTTCAGAGAATGAGTTATGCATTGTGACTGAAATCCCCTCTGCAGGAAGGGGCCACATCCTAATTTTCTCATTATGTGATCTGGCCCAGCTTCCCTACAGTGTATTGGTTGAGCCAGTTCACATTTGCCATTGGATTCCTAGGTGGTCAGAGAAGTTATTGTGTATTAGACAAAATTTTGCCTTTTTGTGTTTACAGAACTTTTCCGTGTTTTCTGTAGAGCTTTCCAGGAATGACTTGTACAAAACTGCTCTGGAAGGGTTCTTTTATTTGACAGCAGCTAAATAAATTCAGAAGTATAAACCACAGAGTTGGTAACTCACTGTGCTTGCATTTTATTCAGCAAGATCCGCTTTTTCAGCGACTGACATGGGACCTGATGAGAAATGAGCCATCTTCATAGTCAAGTTTCCCACCAGCTCACATGCCAAATGCTTCATATAACCACAAGTTGTATTCAGTGACTATCACTGACTCACTGTCGTTTTGATTGTACCGCTTTATTTTGATGTTTCACTATGATATTTTTGAAAGAGAAGGTGCACTATAAAATGTGAGGACTGGGCAATGCTTTTCATTTGGGCCGCTTCACCCTCTTAGGCTGTGCTGTAGATCATTATTAAGATTGCTTTCGAGTTCCCTTTAACTGGCATGGGTTTTTTTTTTGCTAACTTGCTTTAACCAACTCTGTGCTAAAGGTCTGGCTCAAGCTGAGTTGTTTGTAAGGGAAAGAAAATGGTTGATGAAGGTTTGGATATACACCCCTCCCTTGAAAATTCTCTGGAGTTTCAAGACAAAACTAACTAACTGAAGGGAGGATTCTTCTAAGAAAAGCAATTTATGATTGTGTAATTATAGTCTCTCACAGTGGCTGCTACTCCATGTGGCATTATAACAACAATCTTCATAGAATGAAAGGTGCTATTATATGTATAAGGAAGATGAAAAGAAGATTCATAGTTTTTATGTGGATTACACAGTTTACAGTTAAAAAGCTGGTCTAAAAGCCTGAAGGTATTTTTTCTGCTTAACAAAGTTGAAAATTGAAACATTATCCATGAAATGGAATTACTGGCTTCTCTTATGTGTCTCACCTCATCTTTCTGTTTTGAGAATGAAAAAGAAATAAAGAATGGGAAAGAAAGATGTCAAAATGTACAATGAAAATAGGAGAAGGCTGGAATTTGAAAAAAATAACAGCTTGCTTGCTTTCAAAATTTTTGATTCTTTAATTCTTTGCAGTTCGTCTGAAAATTATCTACAGCTCTCAGTCAATGAGGTTCCTAGATTATTTTCACCAGAGATTTTAAAATCTGAAAGCAGTATGTGTTCTCATGGGATCGAGCCCTAAGGCTCTGTTCCGTGTATTTTCCATTAATCTGTAAGTAAAGAATTGCTGAATCATCTCAGATATCAGCATGGCCACAGCTGCTCACAATGCCTTGTTTTATCTACTGCTTTTGGGAAGTGCTTTCCTTTGCAAAATGATTTCCTGTTTACATGGCTTTTTTCCATCATGGCTGGAACAACATGGAGATACTGAAATTCTGTGTTAGAAATGGAGGTTACAAAGCAGTGGCCACCTTTTGTCTACAAACTTTGGCTTTCCTAAGAATGGGAAGGTAAGCTCCATTTTGTTGTCAGAGATTAATAAATAACCAATATTTTGGTTATTTCCAATATTTCTAG
>JAVSBS010024173.1:2605-141116 GCA_033124195.1 Coracias cyanogaster
CCCCCCCCCCCCCCCCCCCCCCCCCCCGCCCCCCCCCAGGAAGAAGAGAGGTAGCAGTAAGGAGAGGTGGTTTGTTCTAAATTCAGACCAACTCATCACTGAATTTAAAACATGTCAAGATGTCTCAGTTTTTGCATAATATTGTTCTGAAAAACACTGAAGCAGAACATTTAAGTAATGGCTCTTTTCAGCAGAAAATTTGTAAAGGACAACCTGAAAACTTCAGACACTGGGAATTGAAGAGCTGAACAGAGACTTTCCTATTCCCTGGAAGACTGCCTCCTGCAAACCAAAAGCTCAGCATTTAAGTGCATGAATATGCATATGTTACACCTTCACAAATTCGAAGGCTAAGGACTTGTAGAATCAAGCTATATGTTAATCCAATCTGTAGATTAACGACTATTATTGACATCCAAGCATCTCACAGCACAGGCTTTCCCAGATAATTATTGCACCCATGCTGTCATTTGAGATGCCTGTGGAAAAAATAAATCCCATCTTGATGAAAGACAAAGCAGTATGGCTTCTCCTCATGATTTTCATGTAAATAAAAGCAGAAAAGAAACATATTTCACATGCCAACCCTTTGAAAGCATCTATTCACACTGTGAAAATGGCACCATTCTGTAGGCAACAAATGCCCCCAGGTTTTTGCCATCCATCATCTTTTCTCTTGTAATACTGCAGTTAATGACCAAATCAGCAACTTTCTAACCTCACAACTCTGCAGTTCTCTATCGTAGAAAACCCCTGGATCAAAGGGCTATAAATAGAGCGTACTCATTATCTGCCACATCCAGTTAACAGAATATTTTAAATGTAATTAGCGGTGCAAACTGTGTTATCCCACTTGCTCACAAGTCCTGGTAACTGCATGTGCAAAAATAAGCATGTAACTGCACTAAACATGCTTTGCGCTGCTCTCTGCAGAGAAAGGAGCGTTTCATCAAGCACAGGACATGGTGGAAATGGATGAGTTGTGGAGACTACTGGGAGTCCTTCTCCAACCTTTATGACCATCCATCTCTGGCAAACTGACCTGCACAACCTGTTTTACACCTATAACCAAACCTCACCACTCCCCTGCTCCCCAAAATAAGAGATAGTGATTCCACCTGTGTCTTTGGACTCAAGCATGACTCTTATTTTCCTCCAGGTATTTTACTTATTTCACTCCCAAGGAAGTAGATACAGAAGATATCAACCAAGCCACCTGCCTACATCTCATAGTCCAGCAAACAAGACACTCCCCAGAGGCACAGAAGGAGAATACAGAAGCCTGGCCACGTCTTTCTACAGAAAGAACTACAGCAAAGGAAGCAACTCTAAACTTCTGCCACACCATCCTGCCATCACACCTGAACTTTAGCCTTTAAGGTTTCCCTCATCCCTGGCCATTCCATTGAGGCTGTCAATAAAGGAGACAATTAGTGTCATTTTTGATGGGAGAATCTGCAGTGCTGACATATTACCCCACGGAAACTGGACTGTGCCCAACATTTCTATTTCCACAGGCCATTAAACAGCTGTTAAAGAGCACTGACCTATAATTCTGCCTATCCCACCCCATGCAAATGCCAAGTTGGTGACAAAATGTGAAAGGCTCTAGATCCACAGTCAACCAGGCATCTAGAACAAGGAACCGCCCAATTCATAGTGCCGCTTATTCAACAGCTGAAAGGATTTTGCAGCCAAAGATAAACACACCTCTCCAGTTCCTAGCCAGCTACAGCCTCAAGGGCAGCCAGTCTTCTCTCCTCCTTTATACAATGAGGAAGGAACTGGTTGTTCTTCAGGAAAGATGTCAGAGATTCAGCTGCCACCATCTACCAAAACAGATCAGTCACCTTTGATTCTGTCAGAAATCTCCCCTTCATACCAGCCTGCTCAGGCAAAGTCTTTCAGGATGGGTGTACTATCATTTTAATGTTGATATTCATAAAAAAAAAATCTGCAGTCATTTGACAGTGATAAAATGCCTTTTAGGTCATAGGTTTCTGCAGCATTATATTCTCCATTAAAAATTCAGGTAGACACTGTAGGATTGAAGGTACCACCTCTTAAATAACAAGCTCTCCATCTCCCCATAGATTCCCCCCCCCTATTTATTTGTTTACACCCAGCTCTTTCCTCTTCCCATTTCCACATTTTCTTCCTCACCCTCCTTCCATTCCCACCCTTCACTCTACACACTTATTATATGTATTAAGGAGATAAAGTAAGACCTCCTCTCAGAGCACATGTTAAGACTGAAATCTGCACCAAAAATTAAGCTCAGAACTGCTCCCTTTAAACCGCTACTAACTCTGCCCTATTCCCTTTACTTCTCATCTCTGCACCTCTGCTGCACGCAATAGGTGTTCCCCGTGCGGGTGGATGCAGCAGTGGCTGGGTCAAAGCTCCTCGCTGAGCTTGGAGATGAAAGCCTGTTATGTGTTTATTTATGTCCTGTAAAATGCAGCATGCAGAGTTACATATGAGAGATCCTGTAAACAAGGTGAGGGCCAGTTGCTTTATACAGCATGGAAAGTTTCTGTTTCTTGGAATAGACAGGTCAGCTTGGAAGCAAGTCAACCCTCAAGGTCTTTCTCCCTCTTTGGGGCTCATCTGAAATACCAGCTAACGCAGAGCGTGCTGCCCAGGAGTTAGGAAAGCCAAACAAACAAACAGATCAGTGTAAGGCAGAGCCTCAGCTGCAGAGATGTTTCCATTTCTCGACTGGCCGGGCACTCGGAGGTGGGGCCGAGTCATCAGACCACTAGTATTTCCTCAAGTGAGAGGGTCAGCAGTCTGGAGACTGCTGCTAATGAGATGCACAGCTGGGACTGGCAAGCAGCAGTTGTCCCAGGGTTAATATATGCCTGCGTGCCTCTCCTGACAGACTTTGGAAACCAAGGAGAGAAAACCCGAGAACTGTTCCAGAATTAGATCAGATGGCCCTAAGCCAGCTTCCCAGTGCTGGGTGCCCAGAGGACAGGGGGAGAGGCTCAGATAGGAGTTTCATGCTGATGGGAAGGTCCAGCACCAGTGAGGGTGAAGAGTAAAGTTCATGTGCACCTCTGCTCGCCTCTCGCACCAGCTGAGCCCACTCTTGCTGCTTTGTTTCCCCTCCTACACCCAGCAGTGCTCTGGCTTCCCTCCCCCGCAGCTCCCCGTACCTAGTTCAGCTCCAAGCTGTCACTCAAAAGGATGACACTTCTGAAAAATGTCCAGATGCTTCAGCTATTTCTATTCTGCCTGGCACAAGGTGAATATCTGAGTCAGCTGGCTGTGTTCTGTCAGGTCTTCTACAGCCAGCATCCTGCCTCTCAAAAACACCCACCTAATTTTGGAAACACCAGTCCTAACTTTGGTGCTGCTGATGAACAGCAGAAAGCCGCACTCAGCTTACTCCCAGCTGCAGAAAAGGATCCAGAGAAAGGAAGATGCCTGAATAGGAAAAAAAATACTAACTTCTGCTCATTTACAAACATTTTCTGTAGTTATGAGAGAAAGACAGAAGCTTCTTGCCAAACACATTGTCTTGGCATAATTATTTCTCTCTCCTCCTCCCCCCACCAAGCTAACCTCCCTCTGAATCGGCCATAAGGAAGGAATGGAGCCAGACAGGACTTCTACACATCTTGGCTCGACATGCTGCAAACGTAAGCTGTCAGGCAGCACTGTAGCAGCAGAAACGTGTTACTGAATAATATGGGAATATTAATAAGCAAGAGATGAACACTAACATCTGCCACAATGAATCCTTCAGAACCACAGAAAGAATAAGAAAAGGAGAGGAAAACAAGCTAATCTGCCGTTCAGAGCAATACTCCCTTGGCTCCAAAGGGAACAAAGTTACCCCAGGCTGAAAGCTTCAACATCACAGTGGTCATTTGAAGTGACTAGTAAGGCTGAGACGTGCAAGATTGGTTTAACTCTGCTCCAACTGATATCAAGAGTGAGATATAGAGAGCTTTCAGTGGAAACGGATATAAATCAACAAGAAGCATTTTTGAAATGCTCACTTTTATATTCCAAGCCCTAAAGCAATCAAAAAACCCAACCCCAAAACTCAGCTCATCCCATTTCCATGCCACAGGATTAGCTCTACCTTTGTCACGCTTTATCAGCGCTTCTCCAATTGCCCTTAAAGCTCTGCACATTCCCAAGGCGCCTGTCCCAGGACTTCACTGCCTTCAAATCCCATCAAAATCTCTCCTCCAGCAACATAAACCTATTCCTTCTTGTCCAGTTTGCCATGAAACACAGTTTGTCCCCTCTCTTTTTGCAGGGATTTCAGTAAGGAGGTTTGTTGTTTGGTTGGGTTTTTTAGTATCTGAAGGCTCTAAAAGCTATGACCAGTTATCACAAAGATAATTATGTGGAGCAATACTGTGGTCTCACATTAACAGTCCTTAGAAAGCAACAAAACACAAACAGCAATGAATTCAGACCTGAACGCCAGGACACATCACCTTAGATGCCCATAGATAAGAAAGCTGCTGTGGGGTGCAACTGTCAGAAACAACTTCTGGAGGCCTCACCCTAACCATCAACAATGCCCCAGTTTCCAGGCAATTAGTGTCTCACTACCAGGCCCTGCTCAGACTCTTTCCCTTACAAACATAGCTTTGTAGTTGCCTCTCTTCTAATCAAAAATAATAATGATAAAAAAACCCCATAACAAATTCTCAGTATCACTCACCCTTCACAACACAGCCACCTCTCATTCTTTAGTGGTCTGTCTGCCTCCAAGCCAAGTCTACAAATGAAAAATTCACAGCCTTGATAGGAGAAACAGAAGCTTCTCTGGGCAGGGCCTTTTAGAGCTGCACCTCATTGGGTTAACGAAGCTGCCAAGGTGTCTCCTGGGCTGATTAGGTGTGCTCTGACCTTTCCCCAGCAGTATTGTGTGGACTGCAGAGGTGGATTTCACATAACTCCTCATCCCCAGCTATTCTGTGGGGCTTTGTGCTTTAAAATTACAGTTAAAACCAGAAGGAGCCAGTGTGCGCTTTCCAGTTTGGCTGTGGATCTTCTGGTGGAAAAGTGCTGTGTAGTTCAAATCTTTGAGCTTTAGCTCTGAATCAGCTGTGAACTCTAGCTGAGATCTGAATTGTGGTTGGTTGTCTTTTCTAACTAGTATTATCATTTGTCTGTTATTGGCACGTCAAGCAGATGTCACCTTCCATTAGAAGTGGCCTCCTGCTTCATCAAAGCCGTCAGGAGAGCCTGCCCTGTATTAGCTAGGGAAAAGTCAGGAAGAAACTCAGACCTACCTCACGGTCTAAGCACAGTGCTGGGGATGAAGTACTGCCACGCTCTTCATTGTGTTCTGTTAAGGCATCATTTTGGTGTCACTGAGAAAGTCAGTTAATGTGTCTGCACCTTCTCTTAAAGATCATCTTCTCCATATTGAAAATAAAGCCATTGCCTTCAGTTACCCATCCTTGCAGGGGGTGGGGAGGAACCATGTTTGCACAGTGCTTTGTAGACCTACAGTTTTAAGAATTATCTTCTGGCACCAAAGTCAGAAGCTGTAAGTCATTCAACACCCTCCAACTAGGAAATTAGATTCTACTGACATCCGTGGGAATGTTCTCTCTGGCTTGAAGCTGTTCTCATTTAGGTATCATCATAAGAGTGCGGTGCAGCCAGTATTGTTTTGTGGCCAATACTATTGCTATAGCTCTATAAATCTGCAGACACTCCACAGGAGGAGTGTGGTGCCAAAAAAATGCAGAGTTCTCTGCTGTGTTTCCTGCTGGGGAACACAGGCTAGAGCAATGCAGCCAGACAGATGGGGCACACTGCACACCTGATAAAGCCACCCAGGGACTGCAGAGGGACTGCTGCATGCCTCCACTGAAATGATTTTGCCTGCTCAAATGTTATAGCAAATGAGTGAAAAATAAACAGGTGACATTGCATATTAGTATTCCTAGGACCTATACTCACAAGAGGTATAGTTGGCAGTCACTGGGGGTGTCTGTGTGTTCTCAGTCTTTCTTTCCTCTCGTGCCAAAACCAGGTGCCAGTCTCATTTCCTTTCTGCGCCCTTTACAGAGAACGATGAGTGAACAAGGAGCATCAATCCAAGCTCATGGGGCCAAAAGGGACTTTGCAGTGCTGCAAAAGCCACCTTTCCATCTGTGCAACAACAGTAGTAGAGAGCTGGGAACCCCAGGGATGCTCTTTCTTGGCACCTTCCCAGGTTCTCAGCTAGCTGCTCTGCTCCTGCTTGGTGTGAATGAGAGAAACTGGCTTCAGATGCTATCCTGCCTCCTTCCAAAATCCGCAGTCTGGCAGGAAGGGAGGTGCTTTAGCAAGAGGAACTCAAATTTATGCAGTGCAATTCATCCTGCTGAGGAGGGCAGCCCTTGTAGAGCAGACAGCAGCATTACGGTGATAGGAATACCTATAACAGCTCTGCAGCAATAATTAGCATTATGCCAAAAACCATAACGTGGCACCTCCTAGGCCTGTCTTCTCCACTAACCAGCGCTGCCACCCACAGCAGCCACTGCACTCGTTCTACCATCCACTGTAGTGCAGCTCCAGGTGAGCAAGTTTGTGCCTGTCATAACCTGCGACCATCCTGTCTTCTCCAGCACACCATCTGAGAGGCAGGACAGGGTTCCTCTCCCACGTCAGGCATTAACTGTCCACTGGATAGAGGCAGTCCTGTCCTTGGAGCCGCTACCTGCTTGAGAAGATGGAAAGGCAAGACTGGATGGAGAGTTGCCAGAGCTGTACTGACACCAACTCTCCACGTCATGTGCTGTAGCCACGGGCTTCTGCCCTTCGGCTGGCTCTTATAAATGACTGCTCAGCTGGAGCGGGCTACTGTCTGGCCTTGCAGCTCACAGCGCAGGAGGGAATCTGAAGAAAGCGGCTGTCCTGCTGCTGAGATGGGGACAGTGGGTTATTATTATTTATATTGTGGTGCTGCCTAATACGTTCTGGGTGCTTTCCAAAGGCAGAGAGAAACACGGGCCCTGCCCCGGAGAGCCGTGTATAATTGAAAGAGCAGTCAGTGCATTATCCAAGCTGCAGGCTCCACCAACAAGCCATCCCTCCCATTCAGAGAATTGTTTGAGGCTGAAGGGAGTGCTGGGGATCATGCAGACCACCCCAACTACTGCCACGGACTGGGATTTATTTAATCTTCCCAGAGCGATGGCTGGAAGCTTAGAAGAGATTCCACAGTGTCCCCTGATAGTTTGTTCCAATTGCTGTAACTCTTCTTGGAATTATGAATATTTTTTCCTAATATTTATACTAAATGTTCCCTGCTGCAGCCTCAAGCCATAACAGCATTTTCTGTCATTTTACTAATGAGAGAATTTGATGTGTGCTCGCCCTCAGAACATCCCTTAATGTATCTGTGCACAGCCAGCCTGTCTCTTCCATGGTACGACCAGCCCAGGGCTCCCAACATTTCCTCACAGGCCACAGCACTTCTGTGGGTCAGTGCGCAGCTCCAGTCAGCTTGCCTGTCTTCATCTCAGCTTGTACAAATGAACATTAAATGCAGGAATCTCTTTCTCTGCCTTTGTTAATACATACCACATGGCCAATGCTCTCAATGCCTCCAGCATTCAGGCCCTCTGAGCTCTTTGCAAACCATCGTTGAGGAGGCTTCCCAACCACTGACACAATGTAGGACTCTTCAGTTGTCACCGAACTCTTTTGTTACAGAAGCAGGGAGATTAAGTGGGGTTTCATAAGGTGTTCAGCAAAACAGTGGCAGGACTAAGACTGCAGTTCAGAAGTGCTGTGCATGGATCTTTCAGCAACGCTCCCTCCGTTCTGTTGCTCATGTTTCCATACATATAGCTGAAGAAACATACTGATGTGACATCCTGCTCACATAGTCCCGGCAAATCAAACTCTTAGACAAAGCCAAATAACCTCTGAAGCAGATTCGTGTAGTTATTCATGAACTGAGGAAAAAGATTTTCTCCTTCTCTCTTGTAGATAACTGGTAAAAGCATGTAAGTTGTGGTCTCAGCTGTGAAAAGCAGATTGATTATTTATTGCACATCTTCCTGGGCAAAGCCTCTCAGAACCATCTTCTAATCTCTGCTGCCGCAGTTGAAGCCCCTGGCAAAGGAACTCAATTTCTGGGGGCATAGTGTAGCTATACAAGGCCTTTTATTGGTGTCTGGGCACCCAGGATCCTAATTTCCTCTGAAAATGTTGGTCATTATTAGCAAACAACATGTTAAAGTGTGCAGTAGCAGCCCGAGTCCTCTGCTCTGGACACAGCCATGTAGTTGTGATTTTACCAGGAAGAGTCATGAACAGCAAAGACTAGATGGATGAAACCAAGACCGCACTCGCTGGTGATTTATCTTGATAGACATAAATCTATGAAGAAAGAAAAAAATAAAGGTGGAAAAAATTTTAAAAATAAATCAACTGAGAATCTAGGGCATGATCTATAAAGAAGGATGTTTTGCAGAGTTTGCTATGAGGTTTTGGGTGGCCTTCCTTAATCCTGACTCAGAGAATTCCTGGCTCTAGGATAACAGAATTAGGTTGCCTAACATTATTCTCTCTGAAATGCATGCATGGGCTTCCTCGATGTTCTACCCTTGCTACAGTGTTTAGTACACAAAAATATATTTGCTTTTGTCAGTTTTACCTGTCTTCTCTTGGGGTCCTGAATCACATCTTAGGCAAGCTTACAGGAACTCAAGTAGGAATAATCAGTGACTTTAAATGGCCATTAGGCTTAAGTATTTAGGAATAACAGTCAATTAATAACCAAAATCTAGAGGATATTCCCTTGATTTATTTTCAGGGCCTGCCTTGAAATTCCCTATGCATTTAGGGCTGGCAGAGTAGCCTAATTGTTAGAAAAGCGTAATTGGTATCATAAAGCCTGATATTTCTTCTCAGCGTAGTACCAGTGTGTCCATGTAAACATTTTATACTGCACTTGGCTGAGCAACTGAGATGAATCCTATTCTGGTCTCACTGTCCTCCAGCTACAGAAGCAGGTTAACATATCACAAGGCTGGTGGGAGCCTTTGCCAGCCACTGTGCACATCACCACTTTCAAATCTAACTGTTTATACCGTCTGATGTTTCGAAACAGAAGAAAACTAGACTATAGCACATAATCCCAAATAACTGTGTTGACCTAAAAGAATCTGGAAGCCTTCAAGGGGGGGCAGCAAGCTACTCTGTGACCAGCCACAGTGGTAACTGGGACCATCGTGATGACACAAAATAGAAGAGGCCACTATGGGCATGCACTGAATAGCCACTGTGAGGATGGGGAGATATGGAATTGCACTTCCCATGGAGCCTTGCAGGGACCGTATGTGCTGTGACGTGGCAGGACTCAAAATGCCAAGGCAAAGCAGACAGGTTGTGCAGTCAGCGCAACCCGTGGAGCCAGAGCAAGCCTTCCACTTGGGGAGAGGAAAGGATGCTGGGGTTTGGGGAGCCCCAGGACCAAGAGCTTGCAGCTGCCTCCCTGTCATCTGCATTGGGTTAAAGCTGACAGCTGCAAAAACATTCCACGAAGTTGCTGTTCTTTGTAGGGTTTGTCACTCAAAGCCAGTGTTTGGCTGGACTTGGAGGAAATCACAGACTCTTTCTTTCCAGCATGGGGAGTGAAATGAAAAGCCACAGCTAGAACAGCTGCTTCCTTCAGCTTCCCTGACCCCTCAGGTGGAGACCAAAGCAAGTTGCTTCCCCTGTTACACTCACTGGCTCAAAGGGCAGCCCTCACTATGCTATTAATTCTTAGTAGGGAGGAGGACCTCCTGGGGAACCTCAGGTAAAGTTGGTGGAAATAAAAAAAATTTTAAAAAGTGAGGTTTCAGCAACTGGTTTTGTTCTGCATAAGAATGAAATGAGATTTGTAAATCTTCCCTGGAAAATGAGTTTAACCTTTGCCGAGAAGAGACTCTAGCCCAGGTGAGTGCCTTCATGGTTGGGCAGACCCAAAATGCCAGAGCTTTTCCAAATCAGGCTGTAGCATTACTCTTCCAGTTTCTCACGAGGAAGATGTCCCAATGGTTCAAAGCAGGGATTGCCCACGCTACTGTAGTATCCAGTGCTGCAGGGGGTCTTCTCTTGGCCCCTCCAGCCTGCAAATGAGGAGCCTTCCCAACAGCATGTTAGCTGAAACTTCCCTGGGAGAGCTGGTGGAAGAAAGTTGACAAATACTTAATGTGTGACTGAGCAGAGATGGAAAATGAGCCCTGGAGTGTTTTGATGGAAGCATATTTAGAAAAGAGCATTGGGTTTCTCAGGTACTTTCAGATCAAACAAGAAAGCAGGGTTTAACTGCTTCCTTATGCTAGGTGCCCACTCACTGAGGACAGCAGGCTCAGAATTGAGCTTTCCACTCACTAAAATTCTTACTCAGCTGTTTAGATCCTTAGTGTGTTATCTGAGAACATACAAACAAGTTGGAATAGGATGGGAATGAAACCCAGATTCCCTGTGTCCCAGGGCTCTATTTACCAGATTGTCATTCCTTGCAGACACATTGCATGTGACTCATATCTACAATGTCAGAAGTGAACCAACACACCCCAGTAAATGAAGGAATGTTTCCAGACCCACTGTGACCTAAAGTTCCTCAGAATGTCAGTCTCCTTAGGAGGGGAGGCAAGAACAGACAATATGGACAAATGGTCAGGAACAGTCTTTATGCATCAGAGAAAATCCTTTCATAAAGTGATCAAATGTCGTCTCAGAAACAGATGATTCACTCCAGAACTGTACTGTTCTGAAAGCTTGAAAACTTTTCTAAGTCTTGGGCTAAACATATATTTTCAGTAGAATATAATAATATTCTTGGCCTGTTCATGCCCTTCTATTTCTGTACCAAAGTTGATCTTCAACTTAAGTAGGTTTTAACACCCTGGTTCCATGTGCCAGAACAACTGTATCCCCTCCTGGCCTCATCTTCTTAGGCAGAACAAGAAAAGGTTACTTTAACATTTTAAATGATAACTTCTTTACAAGGTCCAGCCTAATCCACCACTTCATTCTCATTTGATTTCCTGTTTCTCCTCTGCATTGACAATTTTTCCCAGCTTTGTGTTATCACCAGATTTCACTGGGATACTTTTAAACACGTTATTCATGAAGCTATTAAAACAGGCATCAGGTTTTTCTTTGAAGAATTGCACTGGTAACTTCTCTCTGTCCTTTTTTAACATTACCCTCTGTCACCTCCCCTCTAGCCTGCTCCTTTCCCCTTTTTCACTCTTCTGGCAATCCCCAACATCTCCAGCTCTGCTAAAAATTCCCCATCGTGACCTTATACCTTTATTGTTTCACTGAAGTCTAGACAGATGTGATCTATCACATCTCCTTTGTCTACATTAGTTATCTTATCAAAGAAAACTATGAGGTTAGTCAGATGTGATTTATCCTTGGTAAACACTTGTATTTGATCCCATTTTTCCATGATTTCCTTGTCTTTAATTACTGTTTCCTTCAAAAATTGCTCTGACAGCTCTATATGCTATTGTGGCCAGACTTACAGTTTTATAAATTTCCAGATTGCTTTCTCCCTCCATCTTAAGTATAGATACTACAATTTCTATTCTCTAATCATACAGTATTGCTTTTAACTTGATGGATTTAAGTATTTTCTATGAACTTACAACTTCAAATACCAGGTCTCTAAAAATCTGAGAGTGAAGATTATTTGGTTCCCCAGCACAGGTCAGTTAAGCACCCTGTGCTTTCCTTCCCATTGGCCACTTTGCATTTTTTCCACATTCAATATCTTTTAAAGAGTTACCTAATACAAGTTCGGGTTATCCCTGGACTTGAAGTTCTAGTGAACCCCATGCACACATAGTGTCAGGCATCCACTTAAAAAAAAAAAGAGTTGGGTACACCCACCATTTTCTGTGTCAAATAATTGTTATTCTGCCTTCAAACCTTCAGCTTGCCTCCCCTCCTCAGCTGCCACCCTTGCATTTTCCTCCTCCTCCCTGCCTTTAAAATAAGAAGGGAGAATAAACTCTTTATATCTCCAACAAAGTTCCTTTGCTGTCCCTTGGCTCATATGTGCTTAGCTCACCTAAAACAGCTTATGTCAACAGAGAACAGAAAAACTCCTAGAGCAAGTGGGAGAAACTGATTCTGATTACCCTCTCCGAAAGAAAAGAAATATTCTGGCTGCTGGCAATGCCTTCCCAGAGCGCTTCTGGACTGTCTATAAGCAGTTCCTTTTTAGCTCTATAAGTTGAAACCAGCACTGTATCAGATGACTATTTGATTTCAGCTATATGTGTAGTAATGTCCAGAAAGGGTCCTCAAGTGAGATGTGCAAATCATACAGATAAACTCAATCTCCCTGTTTTAATTCCAGCTACGGGACCGTTGAGAACACCCTGTCCCTTTCCCTACTTAGAAACCTTATTAGTAAGTGGCCTCCGTTCAGCTCAGATGGGTTTGCTGCCAGATGTCTCTACAGGCAAGATTGCTTGTTAACCTCATTCTAATAATAAATATGAACACTGCTTTCACAATACCTTTCAGCATGGGAATACAAAGTGTTTTAAATATGTTGAGCATTTTAACAGCAACAAAGAACAAATTTTGTACATTCTGTTTTAACCTTGTAAAGGCAGATGAAAATTAACACTGAGAAGAGTGTAAATATAATGGGATAGCTTTGCCTTTCCAATGGATGACAACCTACATAAGACCTTAGGACAAATCACATCTTTAATACTCTTTTTCAAGCTCATGGTGATGCTACTGAGATCCCCTTCAGCCAACAAAGATGAGTTCCAGTTTGTATAAACGTGCCCTATGCAAGCACTGAATAGCTTGACTCCACCAAAACAAGGGCAAGAATCCCCTTGGACTCCATTATAATAGTTTCATTGCTTTCCTGTTAGGTTTTACTTAATGTACAGTGAATCCATTATGTTGGTGTTTGCTCCTCAGGTCTGTCCAAGAGCTTCAAAGAGATCAAGAATAGGAGGTCATCCCGCATAACAGTCTTGTTGCTCACTGCCAGGCTTTTCTCCAGGTAACCATCCCACCAGCAGTGCTGCCCTGCTCCTGGAGTGACTTGCTCTGCATTGAGCTGCTCTCAACATCCTTAAGTACTGAAGGCTTGGCTTCTTCAGGTTTTTCTTATCCTAAAGAAAATGTGATGGGAGTGCCGTGGGACCTTCATGACGCTCCTAAGAACTTGTGCTGCCTGTGATGATAACGTTATCTAGGTGCTGCCAATAGCAGTACTACTCGTTCTCCGAAGGAGATGTTCTAGATCTGAAGCGGAGCCATTAATGGGATTAAGTCCAGATTTCCAAAGTGCCTGTACCTACTACATCCTGGTGAAGGAAAGACTTTTTTTCCTGGCAAGGTGTGATGGCTCAAATAAACTAGACAACTTCTCTCTGCTGGAGGACAATGTATGAACAAGGAGCAATCCAACACCCAAGATACTAGAAGCTTTTCACACTGATCCAACACCTTGGAAACACCACAAGTTATTTTTTGGGCATCACATCATGTGATATCAGTGAACTGCCTTTCTTGCAGAAGGGAGGAAGGTTAGAGCCCTGACCCGTGCTGTGAGCTGCAGGACTCCCAAATCTGCTTGGTCTCCTGGATGTGCAGTTAGGAGCATGGAAGCTCTGAGAGCCCCAGTTCAGTGTGGCAAAGCTGTCTGGGAGCTGCAGACCCTCAATGTCTGCCCATCCTTCTACCAGTCATACTAGCAACCAGGCACAGATCCAGGGGAATTTAGCCTGTATTCAGTGGGAATTTATTAATTTAGATGAAACAGAGGTTGTTTGTTTTCAGTTAATCATTGTTTTTGAATGAAGAAAACATTTTGTCAGAGAATTCCCAGCAAAAAACTCTACTCATTATTCACTTCCTAGATTTCAGCAGTGAAACTCAAGATCAGCTCCAATGCCCTCTCCCACCTCTGTGCACAAAGCTCTTTAATAGCCTTTGCTCTGTGACGGCCCCCTCGGGGCACGCTGACCTTGCTGCAGTTCAGTGGCACTGGAGAACACCGCAACCATGGAGAGCAGACATGCTTTGTAGTCTGGTCCTGGTTTGGCTTTCCTACCTCATTCCCTCACTTTTTCTTCTTCGGCATTTTTTACAAAGCCCCAAAAAATCATTTTCTCTTCTGTCTCCCTCCAGAAGACCATCAGCATGACTACTCTACTCTGTTCTGAGATAGCAAATTGGCTGGAGACCTCAAAAGTTTAAAAGTGTTGGCAGCTGCCACCATATTTGTCACAAGATTCTAAAACCTACTGGTTTTCATACAGCTCCAGCAACCAGACCGATGTGATAAATACAATTTCTCACTTTCTTTCACTTTTGTTCCTGCATGATAGTAGAAAAAAAGATGCAATAATTGAATGGCAAAAATGAGAGAAAAGGAATAATAAAGAACTCCAGGTCCTGAGCCTTCTAGTTTAAGGAAGCAGGGCTTGCAAAAGTCTCAAAGACAGGCACGCCTTACACAGATGGTGCAAATAAGCAGATGGTGAGGGATAGAGGCACTCTTAGTTCTCTCTCAGGGGAAGCTGTGGCAGGATTCAAACCATATTAGACATGAGAGAGTCCACACAGACACTCAACCCTAGGTGCAAATCCACCAGGCTCCATTAGTTCTTGTGCTTACAGAAACACTTGTTTTCCATTTCATTACTCTGAACTTAGTGCTAAGGAAGGCGGATTCTCAATGTTTTAAACAGCAGAAGAGACAGTGAGAGCTCACTTTCTTTTTACAAGGCAGAGCACTGAATTCTTTAATAAGTGAAGATTTTTGTTCAGGTGTTTATAAGATGCTTAACAAAGGGAGTTGTTAATGCAGATAGAAGATATACGCTGAATATAACTCACTTCCTCTCTTGGGGCTTGTGGTTTTCTCTGCCTGCAGGTTCTCTAGCTGTCCTCACGCTTCCATGAAAGATAAGGTAGGCAGGGCACGAGCTTCTAGTACATACTTTAAAAAACTTTAAAAAATTAAAACCCACTCAGGCTTCTTTTCACTCCATAAAGAAGAAAAGGAAAAAGAATCTGGAGGTTGTTTCTTTTTTTAACACCATCCTATGGAAACACACGCCAGCCCTGCGGCACTTGCCAGCGCAGCCCCCTCGCTTTATACTGGGCAAGGATTTGGGGCGGTGGGTTTTGCCCTTTGAGAGTGGGAAAACACCACAGGGGGGGAAAAGTGCTAGTGCTTTCCATTTCTTGCACTAATCCTCTCAGCCTGCAGAGTTATCATCATCATTCAACTAAAATGATAACAAACCCAGCCATCTGCTTAAAAAGCCCAGACTGGTCATAAATACACTAGGTCCCTTAGATTTAAGAGGGGAAAATGCTTCAAAGCAGAGAGGCTCTTATGCAACGTCAGCCCCCTCCCTGGGAGCGCTCCCTCTAATCACCTAGGGAGGGGGAGATGCAGGGAGGCCGGGGAGCCCCGTGTCAATATTATTCCTCTTACATAACCTCTTGCTTTATTTGCTGATTGAATGGGCTTTTCTTCTTTTTTTTTTTTAACTGAACTTGTCACTCAGTTGCCAAAAGGGCTTAGTGGTAAATTGCAACCCTCCCCAGAAGAAAAGCAAACCTCACCCACAAGCAAAACCAGCACACCATCACAGATTGAGATTTGATATCTAAAAATAAACAATCATTAACAACAAATAATCCAGCAAAGGTGCAGCAAGCGAGGGGCACCTTGCTGACACTGCAAACTAGGGCTAGCCTGGCAGGACAGAAAGACAGAGCTCCCCCTCTCTCCCACAAACCTGAGTCACCTCCTACATATTTTCTTTACCCTCCTGCAAGGAAAATGTTTTATTGATAAGGGCTCTCCTAGGCTTGTGATTACCCCCCAGGGCTGAGTGAGATCTGAGGCTGGTCAGCTTGACATCACGTCTAGACAGTCTCTTTGGTTGGCAAGCACCCAGTGCACCTGAGAACAGACCAGTGAGTCCAATAATGAGCAAAATGGGGCAGGAGAAACCTTTAGGAGCACCTTGGGCCCAGTGAGGAGACTGGCCAGAGTTGCTCACCTACCTGCACGCCACAAGATGTCCTCTTACGTGAGTTCACACACAGCTCTGCCCACCTCTGTCCAGGCCCCCAGCTTTGCACAGTCTGACATAATTAAAGCACAATCCACGTTTCCTGCAAGCAGAGACACAAGCGCAGCCACGCAGGCAGCAACAGAGCTGCCTACGCACACCTGCAGTGCCAGCGGGGCAGCGATCCCCCCATTGCCCTGTCCCCCACGGCGGTGGCTTGGCAGCGGTGACTTACACCCGGTATCTCCAGCTCTCTGCCCTGTGCCTGTTGCATCAGTAGCTGAAGTATGAGGGAAATCCTTCTGCAGTTTACAACCTGATGCTTTAAGGCAAATAAACTGAAAACACAGCAGCTTTGGACTAGCTTCCCAAAGCTAGAGCGGGATGGCACCAGTGCCTTCCAGTGAAGATCACTGTCCTTTTCTAGCAGACCCCTGGGTCCCTGATACACGCGTGTAGATGCCCTCTCACTGTACATGCTGGCATGCAAACAACCAAACATTTGCACATGAAAACAGACCTATATCCCTTGCCCTGCCACGTCCCAGAACAATTGCACCCGCAAGCACCAGTACTTGGTCCATCAGCCCAGCACACAGGTCTCTCTTCAATCTCCATTCACTGGCATCCATGTGCAAAAGAGAAGGGTGAAGATCTCGAGACTCCCCCAGGACATCCAGGCACTATGATTGCCCTTGTCATCTTTTAGGCTCACATGATGAAGCTGCTGTCTCCAGACCAAGACCATGCCAATGGAATTGTTGTTTAGGCTGACCAACACCCACAGGGCCCAATCCCTTTTGTGCTCACCCTCTGTGAACTGGGTAGAAATTATCTCCATGAAAACCTCTGGTATTTTTAGGCAAGAGCAGAGCAGCCTGAATGGCTCATGGCTGGTTCCCTGCTTGCCCCTTGGGAACAGGGCGTGCAGAAGGCAAGGAGGAAAAGGCACAGCCACACCATGCTGGTTTGCAGCTGTGCTCAGCTGCCCGGGTACCACTGAGAGCCTGCGGTCAGTTCATTCCAGAAATAATGTAGGCCTGGAGAAACTCTGCATGTAGGAGGAGTTCAACGGCTGTTCAGAGACACCTTTGCTAAGACGTGGGACCAAAGACCTGAGAGCAGCTTCCCTCTGGTCCTGGTTAGCAGCTGGACAACTCAGCTGAACATCCATCATGCAGCGAAACATGATAATTGTCTTGATCTGTGCGCCCCAAACCTGCCAACTGTGGCCAATGCCCACTGTTAGCAAATCCGACCCTCATTATCTGCTCTCCGCCCTCGGCTTTCCAGGGCGCCAAGCACTGCAGTGCGCAATTAAGCACCCGCCATCAAGTTGCTTCTAGGCTGATTTGTCATCGCCAGCATTTGTTTGGGAATGTTTGTTGGGAAGCACATGGTGGCAGGGTCAGTGGATGTTGTTGAGGTTTTTCCTCTTGTGCCTGGGGGCCAGAGAGCTGTGTGCATTTCTCAGTATGTTAAACTCAATTAAAAAAAAATAAAGAAAACAACATCAGGATAACTTAAAGCAGATGTGAACACAACAAGCCTGAGACCCTTCTGAGCACAAACACGGCCATTTCATTGCAATTCCAAAAGGCTTTTCTGGCACGCTTCCCCTCCATGTCCTACATTCTTTCATTCCAAGGAAGACAAACAATTCAGACTGGAGCAGCAAGGCACGTTTTTCAAATAAACAGGTTCCCTCAAACAATGTTTGCTTTTGTGTCACCCCAATACATGTGCATTCCTCTCTTAAAGGATCTTCTGGGATGATCCAAATGACTATTTGTGTCACACCTTTCCTTTAAGGAGTTCAAAGCACTGCACTCAGCCTGTGCGAACCTCTCACATAGAACTGTTTGAACCTCTATATCACAACAGAGTATCTTCATGACCTGAAGTTACGGAGAGCATCTGTGGCATCTGTGGATGCTAAAACCTGAAATCCTGTGGAGCCTTTCACTGCTGGAAAAGGAACATGGCTGGAATGGGAAGGAGACTACTTGCTGGTGATTGAGGACCAGTCCTCTGAAAAGCAGGTTGTTTGGTTATTTCTGCTCATCACCAGCAGGTCTGTGGTTTTTAAGAACAGATAAACGCTATTTTACCTTACAGGGTCTTTCAATGGCTCAAACACAGGGACATTTGTGGACAGAAGTAGAGTCTATAACACATTACCTGATCCACTTGTTACTTTAATTTCACCTCTGTCATTTCTTCCTGTGTCCCTCAGTCCAGCAGCTGTCTTGACTGAAGTCAGTCATTCCTTCCTTCTAGCTTCTAAGTTTCACGCTTACTTTGCCAGCTACCTTTGACTCTTGCTCTGACTTCTCTGACTAATTCCTGGACTCTGTTCCAGCCCTGCTCGTGAGTTCTCTACAGCTCCACATCGCTACACCTGTCTCTTGATGAGGTCCTGCCAAGTCTGGGAGGATTGTATTATTTCAAAGTTTTTGTTCATGCTATGTTTTCCATATTCTCTGTAAGAAGGAACTGGGATTTAAGGCTGTTTCTCCTGGGCCTTCCGCATAGGAGGAAACAAGAGACTCAGCTTACAGCTCCAGCCTCCTACCCTGGGAAAGCAGACAGTCAGCGCTGGCAGTTTACACTGCAAATCAAGACTGCTTGGAGATGTACTGAGCTGCCCTGTGTGGGCAACTTGAAGGATTTCTTACATCTTCCCATCAAATGGCATTTAGATTAATAAAATAGATTGTAAATAATAAACAGATAGTAGATAACAAAATGGCTCGTTTCACACAAAATAAAGAGGAATTAAAACAAAGAAGAAATGCCCCCTGCGATGTGGGCACACAGGACTGGCTTGAGGACAAACAGGAGGTCAGTCCATAGGTGAGCACTTTCAATCCATACCACTTGCTTCCCTGCTACAACAGGTTCATCACAAGTTTCAAAGCTGGACTAAGTAGATGTGACGGCTGATGTAATTGGAGCCTACTGACGCCAGTGGAAGGGGTGAAGCAAGAGAAATGAGATGGCCTTCACAGCCCACCTCTTACAGGAGGTGGGTCATTGCATCCTCTAAGAACAGAAATATCTGCTTCACCCTCCTAATAGGATTTTCATATTCCTCATGAGCTTAACATGGGAAAATATGCACAAAAAAGAAATTGATCATTCCAAATCATGATGATAAAAAATCTTTAAATCTCCCAAATCCCTCTAAATCCCTTTACAGGATTCTGTATTTCTCACAGTAAGTTCCTTTGGTTAATTCCGCCACTGAGTTAAGGTACCCAGAGTAGAAATAAAACAGCTGTGCTTGAAAAACATTTTTCTTTGACTGCTGGACTTCATAGGACCTGAAAAACCAGGGGACAAGCACACCACATCAAGGACAGCTGCATAAACTTCCTGAGCACAAGAAATTAATCATAATAAAAGGCTTTTAAATTTTTTTAAAAAGCTAGGTACCAAAGATAAAACAGTTATTTCCCAGAATTGTTCCTGTTTGGCAAGGCTCCTGATTGCTTAGATGAAGAACTTCTATTATTGAGCTTTTATAACCTCTACCCTCAAAATCTGGGGAATGTCTTACATGGAAAATACAGAATGCACTAAAATTGCAAGCATTCCTGGCTTTTGGATTCCCTCACACCAATATTCCTTCCTCCTCTTCAGCGACTCACCCCAGGGCCATGCAGGCAGCAGTGTCTGAACGCTGCTTCCAAGATGACTTTTGGCTGAAGACTGAACTGAGCAAAGTAAATCACTACATAAGCCTACTCATATTTGCCTCTACTTGCATAAGATGGTAAATACTGTGTTTTAGGGTTTCAGGCTTTCCCCATGTTGATTGATGCTTCAGATGTTCCTGCTTACAGCACTTGAAAGCTGTTTGCTGCCAATATTGGTTATGTGTTGCTCTTTAGATAGTTCTACAACACAAAACCCTAGCTCCACTCTGCTGCATGAATGGATAGGAAATGAGAGCTCAGTGCTTATTGTGCGGGGCCAGCTCCACCAAGGGAAAGCCTAAACCTGAGCTGACTAGTGTCCACTCACAAACCAGGCTCCAGTTGAAGCGGGTGCACAGGAGGCAGGAGAAGGCAGAGGAGAAACGCCCTCCTGCTGCCTAATCCAGTAGGAACACAAACACTGCAGTCCTTTGCACCTTTGTTCACCCGGAATCTTCAAGCAACAGGGAAATGAAACCTGAGCATCAGGCAGAAGTGAGTCCTATCCTGCACAGGCTGGGGCACGGGGGCAGAGGCCGGGCAACACAGCTGGGACCTCATCAGATGACGTTGGAGCTCACGCACATCACAGCAGCTGGTCCTGAGGCAGGAGGGACGGGGGAAGCTGCCTCCACCCCCATCTGCCAGAGCTGTGTCCAGTCCCATGCTGTAATTGCATTAGCATTATTTTATCACGTACAAACACTGAATCTAACTGCTAGCTCGTCTCATAGGCTGTACGGGCAGAAAAGATATTTTACGGACACACTTGAGTTATAACGGCCTTTAACATCAAAAACAAACATAAAGCTTTTAAGTGCAAGAGAGGAAACTGATATTTGGGGATGGAGAAAGAATTGTGGCTCAGTTCTACAGAATACAGTCCCTTTGAAATTATCATGCAAATCTGGAGGCTTTTCAGCAATTTCTGCTAAATCCTTCAGGCTTGTGCACACACAGAGGTTAATTTGGTTTCAAGCAGTATAGATTAAAAGCAGAACAATTATTCCTGATTAATTCCCTCTGTGGCTGCTCCTATTTTGGAATAAAAATGCCTAACTGTGAACTGATGCAACTGACCCCCAACACGGGTTAAGTTCATTAAGAGTCAGTCAGTCTTTTCCAAACGACAGTGTTCATAGAGACGATTGGTTGGGAATAGTCAGGAATTGCTTTACAAGCAGTCAAACCCTTACTAGATCAGAGAAAACACCTGAAATGTGGTGTATTTACTAGATCAGACTCAGATATCAATTGTATCATTAACAAGTTCGGGATAATTCTGTTTTCTTCCACAAGCCAGCCTTTCATCTAACCCAGTGTAACCACAATAAGATCTGACCACTGACTTCAGAGGAAATTTTTCCAAGAACTGGAGGAAAAAAGCATCATCAGACCTTCAGCAATGATTCAAGGGGAGTCATTCGCACAGGAAAGGATGACGGCATCAACCCTTTATTTCCATGTAACTAGTTTAAGAATTTATGAATTGGAAAGAAAGTTTCAGAGGAGGGAAAGCCTTGAAGCTTTTGAGTTGTTTGTAATTTTTTTTTCTAGATAGAATTTGTGTTTAATCTGTTGTAACAAGCAATGAAATGTTTTCTGAACTATTTCTGATGCTGATGCAGAAGAAATCCAAACACTTCACCAGTCAGGAGACCAAAAATGCAGAGATATCCTGAACCTTGGAGAGCCAGCTGAAGTAGCATTAGAGCATAGCCAAGGACAGCCAAAGCTGGAGGTAAGAGATACCAACAAATTACCTGTGAGTTCAGAGGACACTCTGGAGCCCACAAATGAAAATATCTAGAAACTGGCCACGGGGCTGCAGAGCTCCCAGGGAAACCATTGCCTCGGCACCTGCCTTCTGCTCAGGAGTGAGGCCTGCCCAGGCTATGTGCAAATCTGTGTTTCCATAAATCAGCAACTTCCCCCTGCAGAATACAGCCACCTCCAAAAGGCAGCACGGCAACTCTTTGAACGCTTATGGCAATGCACCAGGGCAGGCTAAGACAGAGAGTCAAGGAAAAGTATCTAGGATGGAATATCTGGTCCTGTGGCAACTCATTCAGACCAACTCCAGCAAAACATCTGCCTCCTCCCTGCAGGCAGAACTTTCGCCTACCAAATTCAATCCCCTTCTCACCACAAACACTTTCCACCACCAGACTAAAGCCACGCCTTGCACAAACTGAGCTCAGTGAGGTCAGTCCTAAAAACTACCCTTCTAAGTCTCAGTGTAGCAGATGAAGAAAGGAAGAATTAATTACCTGACTAAAAAAAAAGTGAGCAGTAATAAGGGAATCTTAAAAAGCTGGAAGTTTTAGCCCAAAGCACCTTTCAGGTTTCTGCTGTCACTCTCAGGCTGGCTTGTTGTTGTGTCCTACAAGACTTTGGGATTGTTCATAATATACATCAATTTACAGATCTCTCAGATCAGGCAGAATAGATGAATAGGAAGATCCAGTAATTTGAAAAATAAAATTAGGATCTTTGGGCAGTAGACACCATGTAAATGTCAGTCACTGTTATTTACTGCTTGTGAAGCACAGCAGGGTACACAGAACAGGGCAAGGGGGGGCCCATCACCAGGCTGCAAATGGACAGAGATGCCAAGCTATAAATATGCTGATATATTTTTACATTTGTTGTGGCAAAGTCAGGATGGTCGTTGTGATGCTGGGACATTGCTGGGGCTGTTTTCTAATTATAATTAGATTCTGTTACTTTTCCAGCGTCATTATCAGAGACACAGTCATGTGTGTTTGCTTAAATGCTACTGGCCCTACTAATTATTCTGGGCACAAGGGAACTCCAAAAGCACAGGAGAAAAAATTCCAGTCCCGGGAGCGCCTCCTTCCGCTGTCAGCTGGTGGGTACTGCTCTCAGTCCGATACCATCATGGTCCACAGCAGGGACATGCTGGAAGATGCTGTGACTGATTTTCTGATGCCAATTGCTGCCCTCCAGCAGCACACCTCAGGAGGTGCTGGCAGTCTCTCTGCAGGCGCGCTTGTCTTGCCCTTGCTGCTTGCCCTCACATGCTTGTGCCCTCACATCTGTAGGCTTTTTTGCACCTGTGAATTTAGAGGCAGGGTTTGAAAGCAAACGTACTGGAACATTTTCAGAATCCAAAAATAAATGACACCTGTCATTATAAAATGACTTGCTGAAGCAGCCATGCTTGAACGTCCATGTCTCATCAGAGCGCCTGATGCTGAAAGGGCTTTTTGTGGTTGTTGCTTGCGGTACCCTCACTCTGCATTCCACAAGTGCCACCATGGGAAACTTCCCAAACAAACTGCAAGGAGCTGTGCCCAGGAAAACCAGGATCCTGGGCTTTATGAGTGAAGCAGAAAGATTCCAGCTGAAAGCACTAGAGGACTCATCAGAGCAATTCCACAAATCCACAGGAAAGTGGAATTAAACGATTGGACTTGACAGCTAGGGAGAACTACGCTATCTCTGTTTAATCTTCCTTGTAGGATAATACAAGCAAGGCAAGAGCAGAAAACAGCCTATCACACTAATAGAATACTTCGGCATATATTTTTTTGGAATTGTATGATACCAAGTGCATTTCTGACATTAAGCAAATAGTTGTAAGAAAATGGAGCTGGTTCTGTACAAATGTATGAACTCACCCAGAAGCCTTGGCCATACAGCCCCAGGCACTGCTCTGTCTGATCAGGTTTGATCAACGCTCAGGTACGTCAGCATGCACTTCATCTCCTTGATACCAAGCCAGGAGATTCCCGATGCTGTGTCTGAGCTGTCCCCAGGATGCCTCCTGCACTGTGCAATGGCCTCTGCAACTGAAATGTAGAGGCTCAGGTCCACCAGACCCTGCAAACTTCACTGTAATCATAGAGATGTATCTTTAGGGCTGATGCATTCCTTTATGTTTGTGTCTGAATGAATTGTTGGAGCTTCAAATGGAAAAAGCCTTCAAGATCATCCATGGTATTGCTTTTATCAGCTGCAGGCTCCTCTTTACACGGTCTTTCTGTGTGTCAGTGGAAGAGCTAACGGTCCTGACTCTTGCATTCAAACTTCCATAATAAGTATTTATGTTTTTCCCTAGTCACACCAGCTTTATGTCCAGAAAACAAGGTATTAGTGCCCAGCATACGTCTTCCTTTGCTCAGTGCCAAGCCCTGAGTTCTGTTTTCTTTTTATAAATAGCTCTTTGCCTTCCTGATGATGATCCCTTTCAAACATTTGTAGATTGTTTTAAAGTCACCTTTTAATCATCTTGTAGAGCTAGGCCACATATACTTAGCTCTATTAAGCTTACTTTATTTAGCTGCTATACTGCAAGGCAAGATGCTCCTATCAAATAACCCTTCACCTTCCCCGCTCTGTCTGAACATCAGTTACCCTCAATCCATGGGAGCAGTCACCTCTGCAGCCCGCGGTGCTCCACAGGCACAGGCCAGGGTGATGGAGAACAGCATTTCACCCCACTTTACAGCTTGGGAATGTAAGGAGACAATCCAAAAGAATCCTTTTGGCTTTTCAGAATACTATATTCATCTGCTAAAACAGGAAAGCTAATTAGCCTGGCTGCTCTGACAGTATTTTCTCTCGGGGAAAAAAAATTGCACTCCTTCAACATTCAGAACTTTTTAATCCTGGTGCCAAATGCATTTCTCTGAATTAATATTGGTGGGATGAAAAGGCTTTCTTCTCTGCTTCAGCCTTCTCTCCCAGGATAAATCTTTTTGGATTTGCTTTATATATTGTGCTTTTGAATGTTCTTTTAAATGTTAAAAAATGATTGTGTGAGAATGTCGCCTTCTCATTAGCAGAATTTACTACATATTTTCCCCCATTGTTACCAGTACAGTTCCAGCAGTGTTAACAATGGGAAGCCTAGAGCAAATGGTCTGGCACCGGCACTTGTCATCTGACTATGGCTGGTCAAAAATGTGTTTGAAAAGTGGGTTTGTGTTTTTTTTTTAATGTGCTTGTTTGGAGTAAGCATTTCAAATGAACTTTTAAAATAAAATTTAAAAAATCGATTTTTAGTTACATTTTAATCAGGAAGGTGCTGAGGGGGTTGTGCTTTCTGAGGGGAAACCTTCGGTGGTGAGTAAAGGAAAGCAGGTCCCCCATTACCTGCCCTTCTCTTGACTGGGGGAAGAAGTTAACAAAAAAAGACCATGAGTGTATGATTTTCTTCATCAGAATGAAACTAAGCAGTCTTTTTTAAATTTCTAACAAAGGGGAAAAAATCACAAACCTTCTGAAGTCTTCTAAAAATTTATCCTAGAGTATATCCCTTCTCTTTGTAGCACTGACCAGTGCCAGTATAATATAGCCTATCGCGACAACTGGGTGCGAGCAAGTTTGCATGTTTCCACGAAGCTTTCAACACTACAGGTACAGAGACCCCAGCTAGATTTGGCAATAGCTGGAAGTGTTTAAATCGTGTTTCTAGCGGTGACTGAAGGAGCGTAGCAGCAAAGCTCTCTGATGAAAGCTCTGTGGGAAGTGAGAATGGTCCCCTCTGATATTAAAACTTAGTAAAAAGCTGCTTCCATTCACTGGAAACTGCCGCTACTTTTTTTTCCCTTTTGCAATTACTTAGCTCTCCTTTGTTACCACAAATCTTTGTTGTAACTAAAACAGAGCAAAAGCACACGCTCTGAAAGCCTTCAGCTGCGCCTTCCTATAGCCATGGAAACAGTTTTGCGTGCCCAGGGCAAGGCAAGGTGGATTTGTTGGGGTTTTTTCCTTGCAATCTGTCACTAAGTCTATTTGCTTCTCATGAATATACAAATCAAGATCCTGGACTGAGGCATTTTTTATTTCAACCCCGACCAAAGGTCACACCTGGACATGACCTGAACTTGACCAGCCTCCCTCAATGAACTGTTTTTTGTACTGTTCTCATAATGAATTTAAGCCATCAGCTGTTAATACTTCTGCAAACCTACTGCTTCCTTCCTGGTGTTAGACAAGGATTCAGAGGACCCAGTTAATACTCACAGCTCTATCCAACTTAAGAAGAGGATTTGGAGCTCAATTAGGTCGCTTGTTGGCTGCTTCTGAACCTGAGCTGGGACTAAACTGTGTTAGAACCTTCCATTGGGTCAGACCAGAATAACCCAAGATACGTCAGCACACCTGAACAAAAGCTCTGCTCTTCTTCCCATTTAATGCTCTACATTCCCAGTGGTCCTCTGGAAATGCCTGGATTTGCAGAAGAACTGACTTGCTGACAAGGCAGCCTCTTTTCTTTGATGCTGGCATAAAGTGATATTATTAATAGTTTGTGATCTACTGCACCTTCCATCTGAGGATCTCTCTCAAAGCATTTTAGGAGGCTGAATCAATTTTCAAAACACTCCTGTGTAATACTATCCCCATTTTACTGGAAGGAAAACTACGGCAGTGGGAGGCAATTTTCCCAAGGGTTCATTGGTAGAGTCAGAAATAGAGCCCCGGACTTGTGCTCCAAATATAGCCTACGTTCTCATCCCATGGCTGAAAAATGAATGCAGGAGTTCCCCCTTTCAACGCTAAACATACCTTCTGCCTGGTGGTTTATGCTTCCGAAACGGGTGCCTGTTGCCATGGGAACCGCAGCTCAGATCGCTGGACCAGAGTTGCTTCAGTCACATCAATGCAAATTGTGAGCAAATTCATTGAAATTAATAAAGCTACTCCCGATTTCCATGGGGGAGGGCAGATAAAGGGCAGAATCAGTCCCTCAGGATTTGATATAAGAAGGTGGTGATCTCTTGAGAGTGGGAAAAAAATTCTTTGATCATTACAGGGTTGAAAAGGATGAAGGATACCTTACAACGAAGGTAGAGAAAGTAAATCTGAGAACTTGACTTCACGTATGGTGACCTGACATTCTCAGACCTACTTCTGACCATTACCAGTAGAAGCTCTTAGAGTTCCCAAGCAAGTGTACTGCTTCCTCCTTGCACGGAGCAATGACCAGATTCAGGCTTTTACTGCGGGAGTAAGAGATCGTGAAAAATGGAGTTAGAGAGTCTACAAACAGAAAGTGGAAAGGACCAGTTTTTTCTGTTGTTTGCAGGATGGGTCTCACAGGGCTGAGGGAGCATGTAGCAAGTTGCCAGCAAAATGGAAGAAATGTGGGAGGCAAGATGTGAAACAGAGACACCTCTTCTAGCAATAGTAACCTTGCCCTGCAGCTTCCTTGCTACCTTGCAGCAGCTCAGTGCTCTAGGCCAGAGAGCAAAAATCCATCTGGCACAGCCAGTGCCCCCTCCCAGTCATACACCGTGTTGTGTGCGGTGAGAGGTGGACGCTGGCGCTGGGGGAAGAAGAGTATGGTATACCACAGGGAAGGGGCATCTCAAAGGCTTGGAGGTTGGTCACCCTGTACTTGCACTAATGCACGAGGTCTAATTTGAGATGAACTTCTCCTATGATACTGGAAAGCAAACCATCCTGTGTCCAAAGCTGAGTAAGCAGCTACTGTTTCATACAGTTCACAAAGGTACTGAAAATATCCTCCTCTAAAGCTCAGTCTTTCACATTGGCAGAGGATATGTTGTTAATCTCGCTGGACTTCAAACACTTTAATCTACAGTTATTTAACTTCACGAATTAACATTCAGACTACCCATGCCTCCAGCCATGCAGATTGGATCGTTGCTGACGACCCAAGGGAAACCCTTTGGATCAGGTAGGTTCAGTACTCAAAGAAGGTCTAATCACCATGGCAAAACTGATGCAGATTTTGTGAGTGAAGTCTCCTAAATATCCAAGCAAGAGACGGGAGCCCTATGAGCAGCAAGGTTTGGCACCATCTGCTGTTCCTTATGGTAAAAAAACCCTGCAGAGCTTTCAGATCTCTTTAGACATTTATGCTGCAAAAGTTGATGTCCTGATCTGGGGGCAAGGGACACCTGGCAGTGACAGTGGACAGTGGAAGGACTCAGCACCCAGTTTGGAGGACTGCAGGCACCATTCTCAGAGGACACTGCAAAATTGAGCCTTGTGTATGTTGAAGATACAGCAAAGACTGGCTTTGAAAAGCTGAGCTGATCAGACTAAACATTGTGGCCTAATACCATGGTGACCCTGCTGAATGTCCCAAAGCTGGATCTGGGTCACGCACAATCAGCCAGGCCAAGTTTTGGATACATGTTTCAAAAGCCTCAGTATTTCTTGCGAAACAAATATTATTCTTCTGCCCACCTCAAAATAAAAGGTCAATGCTCTGATTCAGGATCTCATCACATGGTAAAATTTGGATTTGTCCCATCATTTTATCATAAGCCTGACCTGAGGTTCAAACTTCTAAAGATACTCCCTCTTACATGTGAACATGAGGTTCAGGCTGAGGGTCCAAGGTGAGCACTTTCCACACCTGCTGCTGGAACTGCTACCTAGCAAAGCATGACTGGAAATAATATAGAAATTAAGTGTCTATGTTGCATTTTCAGTTTTTAGCTCCTGTTCTTGGGAAGATACAAATCCTAATTTTGTTTTTGTTAAGCCACTTTCCAGTTCAAAAGATTGAGAAACAAGCTTCAAAAAGCAGCTTAAAATTGAGTCTGTGTAAGACTAATAGCAAGTTGTGCTCTTAAAAACAAATTAGTGATTTTTATGCCCACTTAATCACATTTGTGAAGACCTAACATGTAAGATTTAAATACTTGAGGTTAGTAATAACTACGGATGCCATTACTATGAGACAGCAATATCTGTTCATGTAGGATAAGGGCAACAAGCCAACTTCTTCCCTGGACTTAAACACAACCCCTTGAAGATTTATACTCGGAGAATGGAGACTCTCCACTGACTCAGGAGATCTTGCTGCTCTACATGTTACTATAATTTGAAGGGGTAAAATGTTTACAAGGAAAGGCAAAAATTCTCAAGATTTGAGCTTTCTCCTCTTTGTTAAAAGTTCAGAAATTAGGCAGTCATATTAATATTGGAACCAAACTTTGTAAATAGCTCTTGAAAAGGGACGTTGTTCTAGTAAAAACGGAATTATTTCTAGATCCGATGGAAACATCAAAGAATGAGTATTTCCACCTCCAAATGATCCAAATACGTCCATTTTCTCAGAGATCTTGGAAGAGGATGACAGTCACAAAAGTTTTTAAACGGAGCTTCTGCTCCACACAGTTTTTTACAGACACAACTCTGCAGTATGTTATAGGTGGTAGCTCCAGACATTGCAAGCCCTCTATGTCCAAGAATGGCAATGGAAATCTTTCAGATGTTTGTTATATCAATACTTTTTGGAAATAGAAGTATATCACAGCACAAGGCAGAGTGAACAGGTAACATCCAAACTACAGAGTTTTCTAATTTTGTCCTCCCAGGAATCCCTGACCATGAATCTACACCGGAATTCCTTACTGGGCATTGTCCCCCATGCCTCGTGGCTGCCTGTGGAAGCTGGAAACCAACACAGTCATATTGGTTAGTTGGACTGAAGGAGCTTCACAAAGTCAGAAAATATGAGAAGACAGAGCTATGATCCCTCCATAAAAAGGCCCTACACCAGTGGCTGTACCACTCTGGGTTGCTTTTGCTGATGTTGTCCTGTTTTTTTTTGTCAGTTACGGTTCACTGCCATTTTTGAGAGTATGCAGCTCTGTTCCCAGGGGCAGATATCAGTTACAGGGACACTCTGAGCTTAAAAGGATAGAAGCAAAAAACTCTGCCAGTTAAATATAGATAGAGTTGGGTTTGTATAAATGAACTTTACCTGTAGAAGTCAAAAGCGCATAGCACATTGTGATATTTAAGTCCCTGATTACCTCTCCTCAGTAACGAGGCAGAGAGACAAAGGAAAAACATCCACAGACAAACCAGGTCCTACTTATGTGATTCTGCCAAAATTGAAGAGCCATAAAAAGGGAGCAGCAGTAAATTATCTCAGCTGCTGCATGAAAGCAGAAAAAAAAAAGTGTTTGGCTGTCATGTTCTCTAGCACGGCTTTCACTTGCTAGAGCTGGTCGCTTGCCTGTTCTGCATAGCTTTTTGGTTTGGAGAACTCAAAGTTCTTTTTTTTCACCACAGTCAAAACCCATCCTGTCCTCTTGCCACGGTCCCAATGTGCAAACTGCACCCACCTGCAGGACAATCTTGCCCCGCATCTACACCATGCAATGGAGAACCATGCAGAGATCCCTCAGCTACCCGAGATGTGACAGGCCAAGGCCTCACCAGGGTTTAGCGTGGGGAGGGCTAAGTCAGGTGCTATCCAGACATGCCATTCATCTCCTCAGAAGAGAGTCCCTCGTAGTGAAAAATCAGGTTCAGGTGAATTAAAGTCCACCTCACCTGGGTGCTTACAGGGAGGAGGATGACACTCTGGAACAGGGATGCTTTGCTGAATTCCACACGAATTTCTGGTGAGGCCAAAGTTTGGACAAACCTATTAACCTCCACAGACCTCCGTTTGCCCACATAAGAACTAGGGTATAAATGCTCCCCTTCCTCAGAGACAGACCACACAGGTAAACCCTCTTACACTCCCAAGAGAGACCAATTGCTAAAAGCTGTAACATCATTAAGAAATTCACAGTCCCTTTCCACAGGCCTTTGGTCTTTACACTAAATTAAACCTGAGAATAAAACATAGAAATAAATGGTCCAAAAATGGGGAGTTAAAATCTTAGTGACGAAAATGATGACAAAACATAAACCGACTAAGGAAGGCCCAGCGCTGCCTGTCACACAACAGCTACTCCCTACACTCTTCCTCTGGTGCAGAGCCTGACCTACTTGCTACATGTTCCTGCACTAAGGCCCCAGCACTAAGTACCTTAGACCCCTCAAATCGCATTCCAGACTTATAATTGCAAAGCAGCTGTCGGCCTGAGCCCTGCCATCGAACCTCCCCATCTGTTCAGCCCATCTAGCATTACAGCAGAGGACAGCATGAAGGCTGAAACCGTATCGTATGTGAAGACAGAACCTGCTGCACTGCCCACAGGGCCAGATGAGATCACTTGCACTTTCATGGTCTTGAAATCTTTCAGGCTGCAGAGGAGTAGTGGGCAGAAGCGGGGAGAAGGGACACAGTCAGAAGGATCAAATTCTGCAACATGACTCTGGCAGCTGAGTCAAAAAGACAGACATCCCTTGCTTCACTGGGGAGGAGATGTTTGACTTCTGGCAGGGCTGAGAATCATTTGAGAGCCCCTTAGAGGAAAACCTGATACTGTGACTTTCCCCGAACCCTCCCACTCCACATCTCTTGCATTAACTCTTTTGGTAGCAGTTGATTTTACATAGTCTTAAATCACCTAACCTGAAATACATACCATGAGCAAAAGCCCCTCCTGAATTTGCATGCTATTGCTCAGACCGTGCGTTGATGGGTGAGTACCTGTCTCTGAGTCAAACTAAACAGTCAGCTCTATAGTCTTTGCCAATATACCCACATCTCCTGACTCTTCCCTAACCCCAAGCCCTAAGTCACTGCAAGCGGTCAGCAGGTGCTAAGATGGGAGAAACAAAGCGTGGTGCCGTTCACCTCCCACTGAAACTGAAGAAATGTGCTGTTGTCCTCCCAGTACCACCCATGCAAAGTAACGGTGCAGGCAGCTTTACGCTGAGCTCCAGAGGTCCTTGTGCTGACAGATGCTCCCAGGCTGGGTCACTTCCCCTACCCTGCCTTCTCAGCTGGGCTCTTCTCCTTTAACCCTGCTGCTTACGCCTCGAGGTGACCTAAGATCCCTAATTGCTCTTAGGGTAAGCAAAATGTTCCCAGCTTCTCTTCCTGAGGAGTTTCTGCAGGCTGGGACCTACGAGAGACCCAAGCCCATAACACGAGCAGCATCTCGCTGACAGGAGCTCCCCGTCCCACGCTCAGCACAGCCAGGATGCTCCGTAACCTGTGATGGCAGCCAGTGCCTGGAGCCTCAATCTGCTTGCCTCAGTCCGTGTGAGATCTCACGTTGCCAGAGGAACTGTGCCTCCGAGTACTTCTGTGTGCATGCCTGTCAGGGTGTGCACGCACACGTACATGTGTGGCAGTGCCGGTGAGCGCCGGGCTCCCACATGGCAGCAGATTGGAGGCAGAAGCTAGAGTCTCACAAATTCATTTTCTGGCAGAGCATGGATGGGGGAAGGGACAAGAGCTCTTTGTCAGCCCACACAGTTACAGTGAGTCCCAGCCTGGATAAGCCAAACCTCTTAAAGGCACAAAATGTGTGTGCTGACAGCAGCAGCTCTGCCTTAACTCCCCTGGACCAGCTGGCACAGGGCAGCTGTGAGTTCAGCAGCTGGGGCAGAAGGGATGGTGACGCACGGCGCTATATCTGGAGATCTGCTTTATCATTTTCTGTTTTAACCTCTGAACCTTTGGGTTCTGAGGGCCAGATCTGGAGCTCTGGGCACGCCCTCCCCACACAGCCCTATAGCCACTGGTACAGCTGCTGGTGATGGTTCACGTCAAGAGTGGGCTTGAGACATTGCTGACCAGCAAACAGGGATATGTGTCATCACTGCCACCACTGCAAGCAAACCACACATTGCCCGAGTGCGCTATCCTTCAAAGTCCTCCTTTGGATCCAGAGTCTGGAACCACATAGTCAGAGTTGTCAGCCAGGGCTTTCTGTCTGAGGCAGAGCAAACCCTCTCCACAATTTACCTGCAGTGCAACACCAAGGCTGCAGTTTGGTATTTTCATCAATCTGGTACATGTTTCATCCCTACCTACACATTGGCCTATTCAGAAGCTTCTGCAACCTATCCGGAAAAAATATCCACCACAATAACAGATGCTGCCTTCCTGAAAGCCCTAAATTAGGCAGGGCCAATATCTCCCAGGTTACCGGTGGAATCCTACTTCTGACTCAGGTCTCTAGTCTCAGACTGCTGGAAGACTGGAGGACATATTGGGCAAAGGATCACTCTGCACCTCTCCTTCTGTCTCCACCACTGGCTAGGGCTAAAGACAGGATACAGAGCAACACAGATTTTTAGCCTGGCCTAGAATGTCTGTTCTTCTAACAAATAAAGGGATATATTTTACTGCCTGGACAGCTGTTGGCTCCACACACGTCTCCTCATTTCAAAGTGGCAATTAGGAGCAGAGCTGAAAGGGCAACATGTCCTTTACTCTAGATCTTCAGCCAAGTCCACAGTCACAGGTTCCACTCACAGACAAGCAGGAATGCTCACGCGGACACTCAGGATATCAAAGCACTTGGGCAGCAACACATGTAGCAACATGTGACAAATCTGCAGCATAAGATGTGGTTTGCTAGCACGTGTAGACTGACATCTCCAAACCATGCTAGGGAGAACCAAGCACGACCTAGGAAAGACTTGCATCGGATCATTCCAATAGTTTTGGGTACAGCTTTTCGTGGGGCGTTGGCAGCATATCCTCACCACGAAGGCACTTCACTCAACAGGACATTGCAGCCTGTAGCTTGGAAAACAGGACAATGGAGGAACACCATGAACTGAATTGCTTCAGTTAAGGGTTGCTAGCAGCCCTGTCTCATCCTCATGGTGTGGCACTTGCCCTGGTAACCCCCGTTTCCAGCTCTCAGCTGTTGAGTCCATACACATTGTAGTGATGAGCTGGAGAGCCTGCCAACTCAGAAGTTGTGCCCTGGCTGTCTCTGGGTAGTCTGTACAAACCCGCACAGCCAACTCTGGGAAAAGGGAGTCATCACGACCCAAAATAAGTGGCAAAGTGGGAGCAGGAGGACCAAGAGCCTGGGTGTCTCTCACCTCCGATGCACTTACCCTGAAAGGAAGAGCAGGTCTGGCTCTAAAGGACGCACTGAACAAGCTTCCTGAACAAGCAACATAGTAGCATGGACTGCACTGCTGAAACAGAGCCACAAAAACCTGCTATGGACTAGGCTGGACACCAGGAGAAAGCAATGATGTCATGATGCCAAGCTTAGTTTGAGGACTAACACCAGACTTGGATTCTGAAGATGATGCCTGATACCAGGAACTCGAGCAGGATAGAGGAAAGCACCTTCTGCCATCACAAATTAGGGCACAGGGCTCAACTGAACTGTGCCCAAAGAAGCATGGTTGTCACATTTGATGACATTTAGAGGACCACATCAGTCAACCATAAACACCTTCACTCAGGACCCCTTAATCAACTCCTACGCCAATGATTCCCGAGGGGCCCGCCTTTGTTCTGAACATCTGTATTATATCTCTACAGAAGTCTAATGTAGATATTGCGCGTATTGTCTGTTGTGCATTCACTGTCCTCTACAAAGGCATATGGAGTCCTCTCACATGGAAAAATATTACTGAAGAGAAGGCAATCTGAAATTCTCACCTGTCAACAAGTCATGACACAGCCCAGTCTCCAACTGCCTGGACTTGACTTGCTAACACACAAATAGGAAAAATCTTTTCTTCAATAGGGTTTTAGCTCACCTTTTTTGTTGTTTTGTTTTGATTTGTTTTTTTTCTCATAACAACAAGTGCTTTTTGGAAAGTTCCAAGGGTATCTACCTAACTATGCCTTGTAAGGCCTTACCACCTTATATCAGAGAGGGGATCTTTTCTGAAGACCAGTAATAGTAATTTTCACTGTTTTTTGACTGCTCACTTTACAGTAAAGTTTAAACTGGCAGTTTTATAATGAAGTCTAGAAGCTGAAATTAGATTGCTTGTTCAATAAAGATCAAGAGGAATTGACCTATGCCAGAGCAAGATTTCACAATTTTGTATTTTTAAAATCAAATATGCATTTTCTTTCCAATTCTCAGAAAAGAAAGCCTAGAACTGACCTGCTTTCATTGCCAAATCAGTCTATTATGGAGCCAAAACTATTCCATCAAACTTCTTATTGTTCTTAGCAAAGCAATGCCATTTCTATGAATTCAGTATGATTTGGGAAAAGCAACCTCTCATTTTGTGACCTGCAAATTTTGACAGAAGTCTTTCAAACAGTTCCAGAGCACCTACACTTAGGAAAGTGCCCCTGTAAGACAATTTTCATAATCCCCTTGACCCTTCCCACTTCTTAAAGTGATGGTGGTTGCAGTTGCAGAATACAAGCTTGCTAAAAGTCAGGCTTTCATCTAAGGCCCCCTCAGTATTTGATAAATTTTCTAATTCCCAGCTTCTCAACTCATGTGATGAATTTCTGCTTTGGTAAAAAAAGAAGAAAACATTTTCGCTCTCTTGATTGCAAAGTGCAGCTTCCAGGTATGAACTCTGGAGGCTAGAACAAGAGACAATAAATACAAATCAGTACAAACTCTTTATTACTTTTAAAATGTAAATGCAAATCTCATTATATTCTGGAGCCTTATGCATGAGCGGTGGGAGTTGGGATCAGTGAAATAAACTCATTCCCCAAAAACTTACTAAGAAACAAGTTGGTTTTACCCTTCTTGGATTATCTCATTTCTCAGTTCAACTGTTTGTGCTCACAAGTAGCAACTGCTCTTCTGGCAAGACAACAGGCTCTGGGGTAGTGGTCTTTGGGCAAAGTGTCCTTCTTACTGCTGTCTGAGAGCACACAGGCTCCATAGCTGGGCCAAAAGCCCTCCCTATCACCACGGCAGCCACCCCTTGCCTTTCATATCAAGTTTGATCCTCAGCTTGTGATGGTATTTTTCCACCTACTGATGCTAACTGGGTCACTGGAGGATCTGAACAGCAACCACTTGAGTGATCTGCCTGATTGATAGTAAGGAGGGAGGACTCAGAACTCCTTATAGCCAGGAGAAGGAGAAGACTACCATCAAAACATCACAACACTCGGATAAAGATGAGATGGGAGGAATGGGATTGGAGGTAGGATCACTAGGGAAGAGATCCATCTCCCTTCAGAAGAACTTGGCCTTGACTCTGCCTCCAGAGAGGCACATCCACAACAAGCTGCACTTGGTCAGATGTCTCACAAAGATCAACAGCTCTAAAAATCAGGAGTATTTTTTTTTAAAGCACACAGAGTATTTTTTGCAAAACCTTTCCAACCTGAAGTGTTTCTTGGCTGCCTTGAATATTACTCATTTTTTTAGGGGGAAAATTTTCACTCCCCCTTCCCATGTCTAAGTAGTCAATAAACATCTGTTTTCACTGCACAGATCCCCTTTCAGGATCCTGTTCCAGTCTTGATTAACCCATAAATGCGTTGCTGGAACAAAGAATGCTTCTAGAATCCTTAGCCTTTGGCTTCAGAAGTCTGAATTGCATGCAATCTCCTTGCACATACACAAAGGTAACAGAGAAAAGGCCTAAATGTAGCTGGATTTTGCTGTAAGAGAAGTAGAGGGAAAGCAGAGGGTTGTCAAATGGCATGTACAAAAAATAGGATGCACTGTCTTTACAAGAACCAACTTCCTCCTCCCTGCCCCGTTTGGCTTTTAAAACAACCTACACAGAGCACAGCCACTTTTAAAATCCCAGCAGAAACTTCAGAAAAATTCAAACTGGGCTTGTTGAGACCAGATCTCAGCTTCACAGACTCCTGAAGCGAAAACATGCTCTGTGTAGGCTGTCAGAGGCAGCACACAATGAATTCGGATGTTTAGGATTTACCAGGAACATGGGACAAATCAAAACAGAAATCAAAACTGTCCCAATTTATTGGGATGCCTGCCAACTCTTAACATCACATGTTCCCACCAAGCATCCATGCATCAGTTTCTGATGGCCAAATATTTTAGCAAGTTGTTTTAGCATCTGGAAGAAAACACTCCTGTCCTCTTATGAATTCTTTTACAAACAGATCTGCTTGAATAGGCAAAAGCAAACTCACACATCCCATCATGGGCACTTGTGCAACTCAGTGCTCTGGGATCCTGAAGGAACACAGCTCCTCAGAGTGCTGTTAAACAGGCTGAAAATGCACAGCTAAGACTGAGAGGAATTCTCTCAGTTACCCTAGTGTTACTGAGGGCAAACGCTAATACTCTTACTTTTGTCCTGAGACACTTGTGAGTAACTACTGACCACAGCAGAAGCTGCAGCTGGGCACCTGAGGACAACACTGGACATTTTCTTTCAGCTCAGTATTCCTATTTCTGTGCCAGAGCATTTCCAAAGCACCATTCTCCATTAAATTTTCCAGGTGACAGTATTTCCATAGATGAATGCATAGCTCACAGAAAGCCTTGAGGGATCATACATCTTCCATATCCTTTAAGTACCACAAAACCCTCGTTAGTGCCAAGGGCCTGCACCATGGACCTGAAGAAACACAGGCTACACTGCTACACCAAAAGCCACCTTTTCAGGCATGTGTGCGCATATGCTCCTTTTCCACTTTCAAGAGGGAAGGACTCCCAGGTCTCCCAGCTCAGTCAGCGCAGCCCAACCACAGCTCAGTCACTTGATCCTGCAGCCGTTCACTTTGCCAGGGAGCTGCTTATGTGTGAAAACAAGTTACAAGCCCAGGTTCCCACCTGGCACTTGCAGTGGGTGTCCTACAGCAAAGAAAAATGTCCTAGTTCTCCACGCTAATTGCACACTTGTGTTCCCCAAAAAGAGCAGCCAGGCGACAGTTCCATCATGCTGACTGCTTTGCGCTCCTTTTTTTTCCTCCCCTTTTTCTCCAAATACATAATTTAGTCTGCTTGAGGGAGCCTATTGAGTGTGTATCTGTCTGTAACAAGCTCCTTCTCATGCTGAACAGCAAGGCAGCCCATCTCCTTTCTGAGAAGAGCAGGCAAAGGAAGGGAACTTGCTGGGGACGGGGAGATCAGCCGGGCTCTGATATGTGGTGGTGGCACCCGTCCGTCCCATCTCCTCCTCCCTGTGCTGCTTGAACATTCTGTGCTGCTGCTGGCTGCCCGGGATGTCACCATGAATAACTGTAACTGTCAGATTAAATCCCCTGAGTGGGATCTGCTGAGCCTACGACACACAGTCTGGGCACCTAAGTCAGGCCAGGGAATCTGTCCAAGAAAGAAATCTAACAAGCTGCTTCACATGGCAAATCAGCTTTGGGGCTATAGGATGAAAGTATGTCCTGCCCTGTGTCAAGAGGGTGAGAGGGGGTGGGAGGAGCAGACAAACAGACTCCCTTCACTGCTAATGCACTTGTAGAATAACAGTACTTAAGTCCCCAGAGGCTTGGAGCAAGAGGATGAGGTGACAGCTACTGCTGACAAAGCAGAGCGTGGTGTGGTGGGAGCATGGTGAATCTGTGGGCTTTAAGCAGTCTTGGTCAGAGGGATGGCAAAGGCTTATTGCGGCCACCTAACACCCGGAAAGGGCCAGGCTCTATCTAGAAGCCTCTCATGATGACAGTCCCCACTGCAAGTTCTAGCTGTAGGGGGTGAAGGGTATGAATTACTTCAACCCAGCAAAGCACCAACAGCTGCTGGCACCATGATGGTGCCATCCACGCATTCTCTAGCCTAGCCTGGGCTCAGGGCATATTCTCCAAAACTGTCCCTTCTGTGGATTACTGGTGGGCACACAACACAGAAAGAACTCATCAGACCCATCCTCTCAGCGGAGGTATCAATCAGCTCTCCTAACAGCTTCTTGAAGGTTTAGCTCCACTTGTCTGCACAGCTTTGTCTCTACCACAACTCCATTTCACCACTGGTTCACCAGAACTGTGCCCCGCGTTGCTCTCCCAGACATTTCAGATCTCAAGGGAAAGAAATCACAGAGTGGTAAGCACCCAAACTTGTTGAGAGGACAGGGAAAGGGAAATCATGTATGGACATTCTCCCTCTCACCGGCAGATTGCTTTCATGTGAAAACACGACAAACTTATTCTGTGCCTGCAGTTTCAGCTACAACTATGTCACCACCACTTCTCAGTGTGCTAATCCCTATAACATTTTCTGCTGATCTCTTTTCCTCCCACTTTAAATATTTTTCCTGTCACCAAGGGTTTTTGAAAACCATGCTGCTCTGGAAGCTGCATTTCTTACTTACACTTGCCACCCGCCTGTGAGTAGAATGCTAATTTTTGATGAGCGTTTACAGCCGTGCTTACCTTAGCATGGAGAAAGAGGAGCCCCGATTGCCCTTGCTCTGACCTTTGGTGACTGTGGCACCAGGCCAAAGATCCATCTCTGAGTGGCCTCATTCATGGCTGGCTGTTTAATCAGGCAAAGCGGCACTAGTTTAAGCAAACTTCCCTTGAATGTGCTCACTGAATGAATAGTAATGACCATAACACTTTATGCTAATGTTGGGTCTTTCACCCGGGGCCATGACAATGCTTCACAAGGGGGGACAAATTTATTTATCTTTATGAAGATGAGTGTGGAAAAAGTGAAGTATAATAAGGTGAAACAGAAGACATTGGCAGAGACGATGGAGCAGACCCCAATGGGAAATGCTGCCAATCCCTGCCTCTAACCACTACACATTAGCCCCCAAGCTGATGAAAAAATGGATGCTCCCAGACCTAACCTCAAGGCTTGCTGCTCTCTTAGAACATCTCAACGCTTCCACTGTTCCCTTACTGTCACTGAAATAGAGAGCACAAACAGTACTGTGGCTGTGTCTGTCAGCCTAATCAAAGACCATGAGGTCCTTAATTAGGACAACGGAAAGGCTGACTGACCTTTAGTCCTCCCTAGCATCCCACACGAAAGACTTTCCCACTAAGCTGCTTTGTGCTCCCCAAAAGCCACCTAAGAATCCTCCTGCTCTCAGGACTGGGCTCCTGTTCCATCTGGCAATTGGTGGCTCTCAGAAGCGAGGAATGAGAGGTATCCCCACACTTTAGCTACACTTCTCTGCTTTCTCTGGATTTGGTTGGCACATGGAGACTTGCCTTTGACACGTTGAGCAGCCATGTCTTGGGTTTCTGTGAGCTGAGCCAAGCCGTGCAGTGGGGTGCTTTTCAGTGAAGGAAAGAATGGGAGGAAGTCGATCAGGAATATGCAGAGAGATGGCAACAACAAAATAAAGAGGGAGTTCCGAGCACACAGGGAAGGTAAAACTGGGATTAAAAGGAGGGAGAACAACAGACACGAAGGGAAACTGAACACAGATGGCCACATCTGCACTAGTCACATCACAGATCTCAGGCTGGGCTTTGCCAAGCCATCAGAATGCAGATCCAATTAAAATGAAAGGCAGAAGACTGCTGCCTTCAGCAGAACACTGCTCCCTCCCTATGAGATCACTCAACACGCGCCTGATGCTGTCACTGACCCTGCATTGTCCCGACAAAGTCATTCTCCATAACACCCTGCAGAGAAACAGTCATTTGTAACAGGCTGGGGGGTAGAAGGAAAATGATGGGGCAGGGGAGGAAATACTGGGCCTCGCAGTGGGAGGCATGAGTAACAACCAGACAACCCAAAGCATCTGACCTCAAAGAGCCGTGCACAGGGGACACAGGGCCTGCAATTCTTGCGAGGTTTACAGAATGGAACGTAGGCTTAATTTGTGGCAGTGGGAAGCCACTGGGGACTCAGGGAAATTAGTAAAAGGAGGTGTTGCTGCGCTACTTTATAGGAACTTGACATGATGTTCAAATGCTGTCTGTTGGGAGCCTGGATTACTTTATTTTTAATAACTCTAGAGGGCTTTCTTTTGCAAAGGAACTCAAGCTGAGATGGTGGGTTTATACGTTCACTATTCATTTGGAGGGAGAATTGTTTGATGGATGCTGAAGTTTATGTTTCTTTTGCAATGAGAATTGCTGGAATGTTTTGTGGCCCAGATCTGTGTTCTCATTTTCACCACACAGTTATGTAAGACTCTGAAATAATAAAATAACGCTGTCTTTTTAAAGGAAAAAAATGGTTGCATGTGCTCTCAGTGTGATGGCCTGCATGTGGTATTCAGTGAACAGCAGAAGTCTGATCTGTAGGGTCCACTCTGATGGGTCTCTGACATCCATCAAGATTCTTTGTTCTAATGCTGGGAAATGAGAAGGAATCTGTGCTTCAGAAGCACAAAGGATTACTGGATTTGTGTGTGTGCTCTAGACTGTATAGATGTGAATTAACATCAAAGTGTAGATCTCTCATTGCTCTAATGTGTGTATTTGAGGGGAAGGAGAAATGGGACATTTCCAGCACTAAGAGGATCTGGTCATTTCTGTTGTTCACCTGATTTCCCTTGTGTACATTCATCCTCTTTTTTAAACCCAAGGATATTTTAGTTTACAGAGGAATGGACATAAGATAATTTAAGCTGAAAGGAAATATTAGTTTGTCATCTAGTCCAAAGCACTTCATTATGCACAGCACAACTGATTTGTAACCTCCCAGTATTCCCTGAGATGCAGGTGGCTAGTCAATCTCTGATCTCATGTTATGCTGACTCCAAAACTCCCCTGGGTACCTTGATCCACAGCTAAAGTACTCTACAGAAAGGTTTACCTTACGTTTAAATGACCTTGCTATAGCCTAAGTGGATTTACTTCTGTTCCCTTTTCTTTGACTAACAAATATAATTGAGGCTTCATTTGCTTCTCGCAGTACTAATAGAAGGTTGCACAAACTGTTTCCCAATATACTGTTGTAACGTGATGGGCTAAAGAGGTATTAAAATAAAGAGCAATAAACAATTGAAGAGATTAATATAAATGCACTGCAAAGACGGAGAAATCAAGCAACAGAGACTCAAGAATTCTAAAACAACTAAATTCTGCCTGACCTTCTTTGAATGCAAATTCAGAGTGACTCCATTAATTACAAAGAGACTTGGAATGAAGATGTGCCAGGCTGAGAATCTAAATTACGGCCCCAACTGTTGTGCAAAAACACAGTGATGATTTTTTTAATGAAGCTTTGCTCCTTCACTGAGCTTCTACTGACTGCAACTGGTCTGTTACTCAGTTAAGCCAAATGAGCGTAAGTACCTCCATGTAACAGAGATGTACCAACCGAGAACAGGGTTTTGGGAAACGATTTTGAGAAGTTTGTGTAGTTTCTCCATGTAGAATGACTCTGTGTAAGTGAGGCCTGGTGGCTCAGAGTACTTGGGAGGAAAATCTCCCAGGGTTCTCACATGCAGTATCCACCAAATACCTCCCCAGGGAAAGCAGATTTGCTGCTGCTTTCTCATACACACGAAGCAAGAATCAGCTCAAAGCTGATCAAAGCAAGAATAAGCTGCTGCTGCTCCAAGATCTTGGGAGGATACGTCTAAAACCAAGGCATCTATAATAATAAGGGGTTCTGCTTTTATGTTGCTTCCAACCATGCTGTGAACATTCCCAAGATCCTGTGCCAGCGTGGCTGTGATGGCATGCAACAGATAAGATTTCCTTTGCCCTTTTAAGAGAAAGTTTGAAAGCCCAGGGAGCTCTGCAGGGAGCTCAGACTGTCCATTTTCTCCAAAGGATCAAGATTAATGATAGGCAGATGATTAATTCAAACAATGATTAAAAATTCCACTGAATTGTTACAAGATTTTATAAATTGGCTTTTCCACCTTTACAGTCTAGAAGATCTAAAAAGATCCATTCTCAGAAGCAATTAAGATCACAATCTGGTCCCTATCTTCAGGTCTTATCAGTTCCCATTCCAAATCTATTTGCACACAAATACTAGGAAGCCTGAAAGAGAGGCTGTTATATTGTAAATCAATCAGCTCTCCTGTAAGACAGGAACTGAAGCCTCTGCTTTTATTAGTAGAAAGAAGTGAGTCATTTGCCATGACTACATGCTTCTTGATATGATTTACTGCTTCTGCAGTTTGTTACAGGAAAAAAAAAAAAAACAAACCACAAAGCAGTGCACAGTGCCTTCCTTAAACTTCACATCAACATATACTGAGAACTAGAGATGGATATGAATCAATTATTGCATCTGGCCATGCTTCCGAAGTTGGACCTGCCTTTATACTTTGCAGCACCCATCTTCCCAAGCCACAGGAGAAATGTGCAAGACAGGTTGTGACGCAGACCTAAAGCGAGGGACAATTTGTCTCAGAAATGTGGATTTCTTCCTTTCAGACAAATAGCTCTTTCTGGACTCTCTGCACAACAATTCTTTATTTTTGCTGTGAACACTTAGAAGACGGACATCACATTTGCCCAGAATATGTCTAATTTTATACAGAAATTCCTGGCAAATGAGAAGCAGTTTAGTTTTTTCTCTGGAAGGACAGGGGAAAGAACTGGTGAACAAATGGATTGCCATGAAGAAGATTGCTTCAGAGACCAACCATGATTTGGTGAATACAGTGGGACCACACAGAGCTGTCATGTCAGGGAAAGTTGTACTTTGACTAGCAAGTCACTAATGCTTTAGATTATTGTCCCTTTGGTAGCTATTGCATTTGTATTAATATAACAAACACCACTTAATTTTCAAACAGCTTCTTACAGTCATATAAGAAAGTATTGCTTATAAATTATATAAAGCATGGCTTTAAGAGCACATTCTCAAAACACAAAACTGAATGAGTCTACTCATTCGCACCTCTTGTTCCCACCTATCTATGGTATTTCTTGGGTGCTGATGACCTTGGCAGTTAAAAGCTATTTCTACATACATGATACATAAGAAACACATGAGAATGTTCAGGTTGTCTCATCATAACCTCATCTTCTAAAGATGTTACTTAATGCTATCTTCCAAGAATTTGTGCTTACAGGACTCAAGGTGAATCACTTGCATGGAAATTGTCCTTCTCTTCTTTATATGGGAATCTTGTTTTGGTGCACCCTTACGCTGAGATAGTTTGGCTGGAACTGTGAAATTTAGATTTGAATGCAAACTTCAGTTACATTATGAGCTGTTGAAATCCCAAGGTCTGTAGACAGCCAGGAGAACTTGAGCTCAGATTTCCCTAAACTGTGATTGTTTGGACACAGGGGTAGCAACAGCCTTGTGTAATACAGCATGAGCTGTTGAAACAAATCTGGATCAAGCACGTCCCGCTGGGCCTGCTACAACTGTACCTAGAAGAAGTGAGTGAGAGAAAACAAGTTCCCTGACATGATGCTTGTTCCCGTGCCCCCAGTTTGGATTGTGCTGTACTGAGCTTTGCAGAGCAAAGCAGAGTAGCTGCCTCAGAGCAGTAACTGTGAATTCTCTGACCTGATCCGTGCACTTCCCCATCACCAAGGCAGAGACTGGGGAGCGGGCAGGCCAGGGTGGGGAACGAGAAGGCAATGGCCAGTACTCTCTCTGCTACCCAGCCATCCCAGAGGCCCAGTGAGATCACCCAGTGCAAAAAATCTGCTCTATTCCTTTGGGAGCCCAAGCTGAGCCTCTGCTTCTTAAGGAACAGGAAAGGTTGGCTATCTTTGCTGCCTCAAATAAAAGCTTACTGACACTGATGATCTGTTCCATGGCTATTGTCTGAGCCTTCCTTCCATCAAATAATTTTCTCATCATAATATAATGACCTTATTCAGCCTAACAGAGGGGTATTGAAATTCTTTTCCCATAGAATCTCACACCCAAAGAGTGTTGCTACAGGTCTCTGTGGACTTGCACTGAAATAATTTTCCATGTAAAGTGACATTGTTGCTTCTCCCTACAGACTTGCATTGAAACCATTTTCCTGTTATATCTCACATCTCATTATAGCGCTGTTGGTCTCCACAGATCAGCTCTCTTTGGAATAGTTTTCCATGGAATTTCACATTTTAAGTACCATGATCAATAACCCTAGACTAGCACTAAGTTCTTGCCCCTAAAATTTCACATTCAAACAGCATCACTTTGGTTCCCTCCAGACTTGCATTACAACACATTTCCCATTCTAATGGCATTGCAAAGGAGACGTTTCAGTTGTTGGTGTTACATTAATGTTGCAGGCAATTTACACTTCTGTGACTAGAAATTGACGTTCAGAAGCTTGTGCCATTTATGAGTGTCAGTCCAAATGAACAAAACACCAACCCCTACCAAATAACATTTATCATGATATGGGATGTAGCTAATACAATAGAACAGCAACTTCACCGATAGCATAGTAATGTCAGGAAGTTAACTCCAAATGATCTCATTTTTCTCATGCTAGAAATTGCCCTCTTTTTTATGGCATTATTCTTTCAGCTTACTGAAATCCTTTTCCTCACTATGAAGTCTTTGATGCCTCTTTCTTCTCTCTCCTGAGCTGTACTTTGCTGAATACCACTGGTACTTTCTCCCACTACTGTTTTCCATTTCTCTGCTGGAATGTGATTTTAAAGACACTTGCTGATGGCCTTCTCATTTGCCTCTTTGGCCTCTTGCCTTTCAAAAGGGATGCTCAAATTAACAGCCTATCCTACAGTACAATCAATTCCCATCTGCTGAAACTAATGACACGAGCTGAAAATCAGGACCCCCCAGAGCTGCTTGTATGCTTTGTGTTTGTTTCTTCCCCCCTCCAATCTGCTGTTACCTGAACCATTGAGGAGATTCAATTCCTACATTTTTTTCTGCAAACTAAAGTCTAGAATCTTCTGGGTTTTTTGAAAGTCAGATGAAAGTCAAACATCTCATGATATATGGGGCTACAGCTTCAAGAACATTAAATGTCTTTAAAAGTGCAGCCTGAGGACATCATGAGAAGTGACTATGCAGGGACCATAACTGGCGTGGCTAGAAAGTTTCCACCTGTTTCATAGCCAGTGAGCACATGAAGCATTGGGCTGGCTCCAGTATTGCTACCGCTTGTCTACAATTCCATAATACTCTGGACTTTGTTATCCTGTCCTAGATTCCTGGAGAGTGGGAAGCAGTTGAATTGGCTTAAGGCTCAAAATCTGAAATATACATCAGAGGGCTGAAAAGTCTGATAAAACCTGCTCTTCTTCCCTAGAATCAACAGATTTCTGAGAGTATAGGTGCAGGTCCCTCAGCTGACAGCAGGTTGTTGTTTGCTGGCAAGTCATTCCAGAGAGCACCGCTACCCTTTGCCAACGTGCTTCACTTTGGGCCAGAGGTCCTGATCAGGGTCAGGGTCTCGCTGCACTTGGCACTCTACAAAGAGAGAGTAAAGCAAAACCTGTGCCTCAAAGAGCCTGCTCTTTGTAAGAGTTCACAAATGAGCTGCAAAAGCCAAGGCTAGGGGCTAAGAGGAGAAAGACAAGACCAATGACTAAAGAGCTCCGCCTGCTCTGCGCTCCCTGTGCTCACAAAGAACCGGGAAAACACAAATTCAAGGCCTTGCTCTGCCTGAGTCAGGTCTAAGACTTGGCTCTGGGCCATTCAAAGTTAAATATTCTAACAGTTACTTGTTTTCATCAGTTTCTGGCCCGGAATGTCTATTTCGTATAAGTAGTTTAATACAAATTGGGCCCAAACTAGTGAGAGCATGTGTGTACACGTGAGACTACTGATTATAGCCTGGCAGCAAAAAGCCAAGCTGAAGTCCCTTGTGCTAATTAAACAGAGCTGGATTTGAATCCTAGCTCAGACCAGTTGCAGGTGAGTTCTGTAGCACTTCTGCTACCACCTAAATTATGGTAGGGCTGACTTTTGTTTCATCCTGACCTGTGCACTGTATGCATCAGTTGGCCCTTTTATTTTGCCCTCTCTTCCTTCAGTCACTCAGTTTGTGTCTTGGCACAAACTGCACCTTAGGCAGTTCTTAAATATCACAGCACTGCAGCAGAGCTCTTCAAGATGTACACGTGAATACCTAGTCCCCTTCATTAAGATCACCGTTCAGATGATGGCATCCCAAAACCACATACCGATCACACATTAGGGAGAAAATCTTAAAGATAATATTATGCAGAAGAACATATTAGCTAACAGTGTCTGAAATGATTCTACAAGAAGCCCTAGGGAGCTGGAATTAATGGGAGAAGCAGAGCATGTGAAAAAAACCCGCTCAATGTCACTTTGTGCCGAGTATTCAGAAACCACACACAAACTGCACATAAACTTGGCAAGTGCTTCAAGGGGCACAATCACCATAAATCTGGGATAACACTCCAGTGTATTCAAAATGATTTTTTAACATACTGTTCTGTTGATGATGTCTTTGTTTTATTTCATCCAGCTCAGACCATTCTAGACTGGCTATGTTTTTCTTTTGTGTACAGAAAGCATCTCAAAACCATAAGTCTCTGAAAATCATCAGGTTTATTACTTCTATGGAGGCGTAGCTCAAATGTGGGCAGGCTGAGCATACAAGTGTGAGCTGCAAATGATGCACATGCAGCCCTTAGCTACAGGATTCAGGTCTCACACTTGCGCTCCCTGGAAAACTCTTCAGTTTTAGACCTTGTTACTCACTTATTAAAATGGGTTATAGACACTATGTTCACTTTTCCCCTAAAAACATATGTACTTTTTTTGTTCTTGAAATAAGACAAACAAACCCCCAAAGCCATTCAGAGCAGAACTTAAAAAACAAAACAAAACAAACTTAGTTATGGAAGCTAAATACCACACTCCAACCCTTCCCAGCAGCATGTTTCCAGACATTACACTGCGCATACAGTTTAAGATAAAAATAGGCATGGACAGAACATGACACAGTACTGCAGCATCAGTGTCCAACTCCAAATTCTGCAGTTGATGGCTGTGGGTGGATGTTAGAAAGGATCAGAGAGACAACCAATACATGGGGAACGAATCACAATTTCAAGGTTGTTTATGGCCATGGAGAAAAAGAAACATAAAAAGTGTCACATGGGTTGCACTCATGAATTAGCTTAGACGAAGAAAAGATGCTCTTTGTCTGTCTTTAAAATAAGAGTATGTACACCTTAGATTGCCCCTAAATGTACTTAACGGAAGCATCTGTAGCATCAAGATCTGCATCTATCAGCCACAGTGGAAGAAAATTAGGTGCTTTCTCTTCTTCCTTATTAAGAGTTTATAAACAATTTTCTGATCTTCTCTAACAAGAAGAATATTACTTTTTGGAAAATACAGAAGTGAATAAGCAAAGAGATTTGTTAATTGCCCAAGTCTTTCCCTTGCTTGTGGACAAATGGTTTAGTTTAAATACTAGCATTTATTTCTGATATCAAATATATAAAAATTGGATCACAAATGGGGTCCTACGCACCAGCAGCTCACTGAGAGCTGCAGTGTTGTATCTTATGCCAATCAGGTGGAGGAATGTAGGAGACATAATATGTATTTAAGAACACTTGGATGCTCCAGAACACAGTCAAGCTAGGAAGATAAAGTAAGAGGGTAGAGGTATCTTACAAATCGATGAATATGGCTACAGCATACAGCCAGCAGAAGTATATACTATCTCACCTACCTAAAGAGGAAAAGAAAATTAGCTCAGTTCACACAGTGCAGCAATAGGATTACAAGTATTTTAATGGAGCTGGTACTGTCCCCGCAGGAGCCTGTGAACTGAGGCAAATAGAAGAAACAGTGTGATGAAAATGACGGTTATATTTGGAGACATCAGAGAGCAATTTGAACAGATACTTGAAGGAAACAATTCCCAGGACTGATTGCCCCTCATTGGGAGTGCTACCATTGTACTCTGTGAGAATAGAATTGGCCTGAACGCTTTGCACCAATGAAAAGGAGATGTAATCTTCTCTAGCACAAAATGTAGCATTCGGACTTTTTTTATTGACAAACCAAGTGTCAGCCAGCACAGTCAAATGGAAGAGGCATTAAACGAAGGATCAGGAACGCCTTCATCGTACCCACCTTTATGAAGTGGTTGAAGATCAGTGAGTGAAGCATGGTCATTCCAGGTATGATCTGTGTGGGATAAGATAAATCTTCTTTTGAACGGGAACATGACCACATCTCAAGTATCATGTTTTAAGCACAGAGGGACATTTTTTACTCTTATATAACCTATATACTGAAAATTACACTGATCTTGGTTTTTAACTAGTGTTTCCCTAAAATTAAATCATTATCACTGTTATCATGTGATTAAAAGAAGCTGGATCCAATGCTTTTGGATAGTACACTTAAAATGCAGGAGTCATGGACAAAATGTCAGGGGAGTACAACTCAGGGACAAAGATTGTGTTTGAAGTCAATATTTTGTTAAGATCACATAAAATGGCGCCGTAGAGACAGCAAAGACACCGTTCCTAGAGTTTAAAGCAGTTTAAAGCAATATTTACATGAAAAATTTCTGCCAACTGCTAGCAAACACTGTTGCAAACAGATAGTAATTTAGGAGCATACTCCACTTGGTGTCTGAGATCATTCTGTTGCCCAAGGCCTCTGTTGTCCACTGCTACTATCTAAAAGAAAAAAAAACCAACCCCAAAAAGCAGCTGTTCATAGGGAAAACCAGGAGGCATTTTACTCCATTCTTTAGTCAGTCATTATTATTGAAATCTTACATGAATCATAAATTGAGATGGAAAGAAAGGGGGTTTGCCCCTCTAAAACAGAATTTGATTCCAAATATGTACTGAAAGGAGCCCTAAGTTTCAGACATAAGTTTGAAAACTGAGTAAGAATTTTCCTTAAATCTGAGAAAAGGTTTACTTAAATCTACAGTTACCCTGTAACTGCCTTGAAGTAAGATCTACAGTATCTGTTTTCACAAAAAGAAAAAGAAGTGTCCTGGTAACTTAAATCAATAGGTACATTCTTTTAAACTACTGATAGAAGAAAATGTTACATGAAGGCATAAAACTAAGCTGATCATAAGCAGCCTTGTGTAGACTAAAGGTTCCATGCCTACGGGGGCTCTCATGGGGTTATGAAATTATAAGGTGACAGACGAAAATCCACTGAAACAGAGACGTATTTAGGAATCATTAGAAAGGGGCTTGAACATTTGTGCAGGTTGTTATTGGTCATTTGTTAGTTCTGTTTTGAGGAGAGTACCTCTAGGAAAATGCAGCCATCCCTTCATCAGAACTGTAAGTAATTTTCTTAGGCAAATCCAACACCTTCCAGAGAAGGTGTTGAGAACTAGAGTTTCTGGGAACCAACAGAGCAGCTAATGCTGTAAGCCTGGTGTGGGCTGCAGAAGTGATTCCTGGGTAAATCAGACACCAGTCCATCAAAAATAAACTGAGTAGAAAAAAAGGGTAGATTTCTAGGTCTTAGATTGTTGTCACCTTTGTTCCCAATTTATCACTTTATTCTACTCTGTTCTGTCTTTTCTTAGCCTTATCAACTGACTTTTCCCACATATTTGCTATATTCAGTGCTGGGAGATGGTGGGATACAAGCACTCTAGCATGTCACAAGATAAACAAAACTAAAGATCTGATGAAGTGTCAACATGTGTGGTCTGCATCACACCTATGAATGAAGTACTGCAGGCAGAGTTTCTCTTGTAAGATATTCTTTACCAGTTTTCATTTCTTTTTTTCTTAAAAACAAGATTAAAAATCAAGTACTGGACAAACAATCTTTTAATTCACTTTGCAAATTGACTGTGCAGATTGTGGACTCTTGACTGATGCCTTTGTTCGTAGCATCTGTAAAGGTTCTGCAGGCCAAAAGAGGTTTTCAAAGACAAACATCCAGTTCCAATGCCTTGAAAATAAACCCCATCGATACCTCAGTGGAACCAATCGTAACTTAATAAGCAACATCCTAAGGGAGAAATTCTGTCCAGCTCCCTCTATTCTGCTTTGACTTTTAAAGAAAGAACAAGGCAAAAGGCAGAAAAATGTGTTTTCTTTTACCAAGCCTGTAACTCTGACTATGCCCAGAAATCGGTTGAGTGGGAAGATCCCATTCTGACATAGCCCCTTTACAAAACACGGCTGCATTTTAACTGAATACAACTCACGACTCTAATTTTGGTTTCCTTGCAGTTGGTCTCTGAATTATATCTGAAAACCAATCTCAGAACTCATCATCACCTACACATATACACACACACCCTCAAAACTGAGATAGGCTCAGCTTTCAATAACCTTCACCCACAGATACACTGTGTTCATTTTCACTGCTAATATTCTCACCATCAGATTAGTGTTACTTAAGACTGGAGAGTGACATTTTCTGTTTCTCTAGAAAAAGCCGCACAGGTAACAGCAGTGCCAGTTACCTCATCACCCTACCATCCCTACTGATTTTGATCTCGACTGGACTGCTCTAATTGACTAATATTCCTATTATCTTAGGAAAATGCTTTAACTGTAGCATCTACTCGATGCATTTTACTACAGTCACTGTTGCCAGCAATACAATACACACAAACAGTGCCTTTACAGGTGCACTCAAAGTTCAGACTAGTCATGAATTACAACTATGAATAGGAATGAAGTAGAACATTCCTTTCTAAGTACTTAAAGGTTGGCAATCGAGGCTTCATTTAGTAACAAAGGTATTAAGCCTGAAGGATTTGGCACTAAAATGGAGCTTCTTTCTGGGGCAGAGATGATTTTACTGAAACATTTGATAATTGAACTTATTAAAAGCAAGGGTTGGTAGCATCAATTACTACAGGAGGTTGCTTGACACTTCCCATGCATTACAAAATCCTCTTTTCAATTGTTGAAAACTTTGCCAACCTTTAGCTACCCAGGCTGAAATTTTCCATGCTGACTGTCTTTCTTTGGCTGATTTATTTATTTAAAGGGAAATTTTAGCCAAAACAGTCTGCCTTTTCCAAGAACTAACCTGAAGAAAAATACATCATTTTGGCCACGTTTAAAAAAAAAAAATCTGGAAATCTCTAGACTTCATTCAAGAATCTTGTGCTGTGCGTGTGAAACTCAGAAACGGTGTTTCAGAGACCTTAATCAGTATTCTGGAAGAGGAAAATATCTGCAGTACTTGGTAAAAGTTTGTAACAAAGATGTCCATTTTTGCTACAAATCTCTGTTCCCCATCAGCACCTACGTGGGCAAGGTGTGGAAGCATGTGCCTGCCCACTTATTCCTCTAAGCTGAGCATGCAGCATTGTGCTGTTGGAGTTGTTCAGGTTTTTTTTCCTGCATACTTTCATCCCCACCTGGTTGAGATGCATCCCAGGATTAAAAAGCAGGGGAAGGTCCACAACTGCTCTGGGCTTTGAATGCCCATCTTGCTGCCAAGCCAGTAGTACTGATGGCAAAACTGTCGTGATGCAGAAGGTAAAACGTCTAAGACCAGCAAGAAGGGAAAGAAACTGGTTGAAACACTTTGAGGCAAGGACTAGAGCACAGGGAAAAATTGAGCACAGGTCTGTTTAGTATGAGAGAACTGGGGATGGAGGAAGGGGGAAGACGACAAAACAGCTATTGCGACCAGGAGCCTAGAAATGTATTGAGCGGGGCTCAAGAGCAGCTAGCAGAGTTGGAAGCATACATCATTTATAGAGTAACTTCAACCTAATGAGGACAGTGTCCTTTGGGCCCCTCTGCAGTCAATGGGGAAAGCACCTGCCCCACTGGATTGCTGGTAATGGTGACCAGACTAAGCCCTTGATTTGAATTGCCTTCTACAGAAACCTTTCTCAATAGGGCAACTAGCTTCCAGAGGGTGAAGTTAGACTCTGAAAGAGAAGCTGTGACAAAGGCAAAGGCAAGAGATGATTCAGGGCCAGGGTTCGGACAGAGAAAGAGTTTGGGAATCCATCTGGGAGTAGGGGAACTGAGTCTCTTCTTCTGCTTATCAGTTCAGGTCTCTCCCAAAGATGTCTGAATGCTGGTCCTGAAGAACTAAACTCCACCACACCCTCCGCCACAGTGTTTGCACGTGTTGCTAAGCAAATCAACTAATCCACATTTTTACAGCTTGTCAATCATCCTCTTAGGGATTCAACACGAGACCCTAGAGTCTGATCTGAAAAAACTGCTGAGCATTCATAGAACTGAAATTTGTATGAACTATGCCTTGAACATATAAAGTATTTCGCAGTACTGTGAACCCAGAAAAATAAAAAAAGGCCCAGACAATCCTAAAACTTTGATAATGTTTTCTCTTCATCTTCCTAACTCTGTTTGCCATCTGTTTAAGTAGGGGTGCAGTATCCCCTCACTTCACTGAGGCATTGTGAAAATAGATTATTTCATGCCTGTGAAGCACCCAGATACAATAACGATGACTGCTGAAGGAAAGCTCCCAAGGAAATTAATAATTCTGTATTCAGAACATGCTTTGAATAGTGTGCAGTAAATAAGCCATGGGGTACACACTGAACAATGAAGATAAAAGAACATATTAAATAGCTGCTCATTAAGTAAGCAATATCCATCCTGCACTTTAAACAGAGCAGAGATTTAATAGAATGTGAGTCTGTGATTAAAAACAATACCATAATGTATACGGCACAAAGGCTATAGTGAATTTGTAGCAACAACTTAAAATTCTTGCATCTCCAAGGTTTTGAGTGTTTGGCTTGGCCACTTTGTAAGAATGCCAAATTCTCTTAATTTAGCTCAACACAAAAAGGGACATAGATCAATAAAGATTAGAGAGGGGGGTGGGTTCCAGAACCAGCTCAACACAAAGTCCAAGGGTGTCTGGATTCATTTTGCGTTACAGAAGAAAGCTGACCACAGCTTTTTATCTGGATCCAGACGTCCTCACATTTCAAGGCTAATCAAGACTTGGTTCTGCTTTGGGACCATCTCTACTGTGATTTGTTCTTCCTAAGTTGGGAGAGCATTTCTAAGGATGTCTTCATTATCTTGACCTTCATAAATTTTGCAACACTAATTCTGCCATTAAATTTTACTTATTTTTGGTAAGTAGAGAGAGTCTTGTTTAGCAACACTATTAAAAAAGTGTGAGGTAGATATAGGTCTTCCTAAGCAACTTGGGTAATACGGGACAGAACATGTATTTTTTCACTGTGAAACTATAATCAAAGACTAAAAGGAGGCAGAGGAGACACTACATATGGAGTAGAGGGAATCCTAACAGGGTGAGGGTAGAGCAGGGATGGATGCAGGAAAATTCTGAAGCCTTACAGGTGTTCCCATGTCACACCTCCTGGAGCTCTCCAGCCATACCAAAACAGTGGACAAAACCCAGCACAAAGCAATAGGAATGGCTATGCCATAGAGAAGGATATCAGAGTGTCGTAACAAAAGTGTATTCTGAGCCTTGTCTCAGAAGCTAGGTTGCATAAACTGCCATTCAGCTGCCCACAGGGAATATGGGAAGAGACTCAAAGAGAGGGGAAATCCGAGGGTGCAGGTAGAAGGTCCCATTTCCAAGGCAGACAAATCATACAGCTGCATCTGCTATTACAGCCCCCGGCATCACCTTGACGTTTGCTTCAGCTGTACCATGCACAGCCACAGACAATCAAGAGACCATGTGCCCTTGCACACAACAAAGCATTTACATTTGTGCTGTCCTCCAGGCTCTAGGGTTTCAAACTTCTGGTGCACAAACAACAGGACACGCACACAGGTCGCTCTGCACTGGGAGCTATCACAGTGGTAAGAAAGTACTCAGTTCAGCCATGGATTCACACCATTCCACACATGCACGCTCCTGAAGGACTGCTTTTACAAAGTCTTGACTCTTAAAAATTTAAACAGAATGTAAAGCAACGGAAACATTCTCTATTATGCAGTCATTTATCCCAAATCTCCTAAAGAGTCTAGCAATAAGATCAACTGCAACATTTCCCACATTGTGTAATAGAGAACCTTGTTTTATGATGGGCTGAAAGCATTTACTCTTATCCAGTATGGACTTGTCAGCTGTCAGGAAGTTATATGGATCTTTGTTCTTAAGTCCTGAGGTAGGGGGTTAGAAGCTCCTGATCCATTTATCTTGTTTTATTCACTATTACATAAAATCTTCACTATCTGTCCACAAATGATAGAAAGAGCATGTCAGAGGAAAAGAGTATTGACATAACTGGGGAAAAAAACAAAATCAATTCTACTCTATTCTTCTCCCCACAGGACTGGCAGCCAGAAAATTCAATATTCTAATCCTGGCCACTGAATCTCATTTCCCATATGAGAACATGGGCAATACTCCTTTCTAATACCTGGGATGCCACATCTGCTTAAGACCTAATACCTGCTCCCATGAGGAAAATTTCTGTGATTTCTGTTTTCAAAACTACAGGCAACTCATGCTTTTGAGCCATCTGTAGTCTCACAGACTCATAGTCTTTGAGCACTATATTTGTGCACAGGAATGTCAAAAACTCAGCTGTTACACAGCCACGCACCCTGAACTGCTACTGCAGGAATCCCAGCGAAGTTGAAACTCCATCCTCTTCATATAGACACTGTCATTGACATGTGGGAATCCTGAATCCTGTCTGTAACCTCAGATCAACCAGTTGACGCATTCGCAGCACTTCTCAGTCTCTTCATCCTCAGCATCTCCCTGTGCAGTTACACAGCAACTCCATCAGACAAAGCCCGTATTTAATACAGAAGTCCTGCTTTTGCTCCCAACATCACAAGCAAAGCAGCCAGGGCTGCAGGGGCATCGGGCACTGGCCTTCTGGAGCTAACTTGGTACAACACTGGCATCTAGTGGAGGCCAGCCTGGAGAGCTGGGAACCCGCTGTGCTCTTCCAGTGCCGTGGAGCTACAGTGCAAGCACCTGGTACAGGGGGCAAAAAGTAGCCACCCACCTCTTACTAAATCCCAGCTTGTTTCTTCTCAGTTGGCCTGAGAATCAAACAGGAATTCCGTGCTGCTCATTCTTTTGTATTCTCATCCTTCCCATAAAACCATTTTGAAAAGGGTACTAGAAAGAAACATGTTTACTTTTGCTCTCACTGGAAGGTTTTTCAGAGTCACTGCTAGAAGTCTGTGATTCAACATGTTTAAGCACAACTATTTTCCAGTGCTGGGACATTAGTCCATATGAATAGGCAGTTACCAAGCTTTGCTGGGCAGAATGGTCCTGTTCAGACAAAATGCTGCAGAAATAAAACCTGATGTTGTATAGAGATGTTCAACGTGAGAACACTTTCAAAGTCTTAGGGAGGTCTGCCTTCTCCACAGATGGCAAAGAGGAACACCAGCACTCACAGCGGGGGAAATCACGTTGCTAGGATCCCACTCCAGGTTCTTTAAAAAACTTGTTTAACAACACATCCAAGTTCATCTCTTCAGCTTTCCTATTTGAGTAGCCCACTTGAAAAATTTCATAACACGCCTTCAGATTGCTCATTTCCCATAACCCGTTGAACGTAACAAAGAAGTTGGTACTTGCAATGTTTGAAAGAATTGTGTGCGGGTGTTTTGTGAGGGCAAACCAAAATACAGAAGCAACGCATGTCAGAGCCCAGCAACAGCTAACCGATGTGCTAAAGAAGGGGTACTATCAGCGGAACAGGCCCAGCTCCTTCCTTCTGTAGCTATAGTAAACAGAACCATATCTAGGTTTGCTAACCTACAAATCTCATTATCTACACATCATGACTACTGCTGAAATTAACTGTCTAGGATTGTCTCAACTGAAGAAAAAACTTCATTATCATACCCTTCATCTGATCTACAGATTTACTTTTTCTCTAAATACCAAATTTAGTTTCCAAACCCCAGTTTTATCACACTGATTCCTCAAGCCAGTTCAAAGCAGAGAGTATCTCAGAAGAAAATACAGAAGTACAGCTTTCTCTCAGAATTAAGGTTTCTCCAGTAAGCTTTACCCAGCTTGTTTTAACAATGGGAACTCAAGAGGATTTTGTGTTCTTCCCTCCCCTGCTTTTACCCCAGAGAAGGCAGCATTGCTAATAAAACCCACAAAGATCAACCCTAAAAATAAATATCTGCTGTTGGTCTAGACAGCTCTGGCTTTTGAAAGAATTTGATCTGGGTGGTAATTACACTTCACTTTCGATCCATATATGAATTCAGTACTGGCAAGATGTGTCAGACTTATCTTTCTATCCTCCCCTAATCCATCCATCAGCATTTACAAAGCATTCATCATAGCAGAAACAGTGTTGGAGATTGAAGTCCTTTGTTTATTCACACAGCAATCAGCACAGACAACAATAATGGAAGCTGCTTCTTTACATTACCCTGCTATCGTTCTTGCACCATGCCCAGAGAGAACAAGTTTAAGGGTGAGAAATAATCCCTTTTATTCATCGGCTTATAAGTTTGCCTATTGGGTTTTTTTTAAGGTCTCTCAGGGAAGGCAGAACACACACACAAATATCTAATAAAAGATATCATCTCTCTGAATGCCTAGCTTCCTTTCTATCCTTAGACCACCATGACTTTAACATGGCTATTACATTACTAATAAGAAGTTGACTGGGAGGTATCACTTTTACAAGAGAATACTTGTCCAGTGATAACACCACCAAAAACTGGTGAACACTCCATTTAAACATTAGAAAGAAAAAGCAAGTCCTTTCACCACTGACCTCTGCTGCTCTAGAGGGTGTTTGTATGTTACCTCCTGGCTCTGAACAATCAGCCTAGCAGCTTACTGGGTGGTGAACAGATTGTTGTTCTTTCAGCTGATGGCCTTTATAAAAGTCCTGTCCTGAGGCTCCTAGCTCTTGGTGCAAAAATAGGATAACAATGCCTATTCCAGCATCAGAGACTGCAGAGGTATTTTTATGACGACTGGATTTCCCGTTTTGATCACAATGCTGTCCTGTCTAGGTTTGCTTTACTAGCTTCTAATTAGCCAGCTGCCAGAAGATAAGGATTTATTTTGGATACTTAAATAATTCTCTTCCTTTTCTCATTGTTTTTCTAGCTATTTCCATCACCACTATTGTAAAAACAATTGAAAATGGGGTAAACCGATCTAAGTCTAAATCCTTTCTCCGCCTCTCCACAAAACTGGATTCTTCTCGTTCATAATAAAGATTTTCATTAATTTCACTTCAAGGAAAGAATTTCAAGGGAGGAATAGTATTACTCATTTGCCTGCTGTTCTTGGCAGGCAGTGACATGCACAGAGCAAAGCCACAGGTCCTGTTATTGCCTTCAAGTTAGAGAAAAAGAAAAAGAGAGGAACAAAGGCATTGCTGTTTCAGAGTTAGAGGAATGAGTAATGGATATTTCATGGGTCATACTAACCTGTATGGACACTTCTGAGTTATTCTTTGAATTATGAGGTCTTCGGAAGGTCACTTGTTTCTTAGGCATTCACTTACAGTAAAGTGAGAAAACATATAGCTCTGGATAAAGTGATCTTCAATTCTCCTTCTATCCACTGTTGAAGATTAGTTGCAATCATGTCAGGATCACTTGTCTAGTTTCAGGCTCTGTTGTGAGACTTCATACTGACCAAAGGCATTATAGATAAAATAACATGTCTAAGGTTGTTTCAAAAAGCAAAGAGAATGTTTTCAGCCTCCAGGAAAACCCATCTTTGGGAAAAAGCTGAACCTGAGAATGCCCTGTTTCCTGTGGAGATATGACAATTCATACCAGTAGTCCCCTACATTTCCATTTTAATTTTGAAGCTCCTTGCTGAACTTGAGACAGACTGAAAATGGAAACATGATGTGTGTTAGCACAGCACCAACAGAATCCCAATCTCAGTTTGAGCTTTCAAGCACTACCATAATATGCACAAGCATAATTAACAAAAATTAACTTGTTTATGAGCTTCTGACTAGACCTGAATACTATGGCTGCCTAGATCAGCTACACACTGTATCTGACCTACAGGATGAGTCTGTCTTGCTCCCACATGATTTTGCACCACAAGGTCTCTGGCTTATGCTCCAAGGTGGATGTAGCTGCGGGAGCTGACACAGGTTTTGTTCCCGTCTACACAATTTTTATGCCAAAGTCCACTGGTCTCACAACAAGGAGGACCGAATGGTATACGTAGTCCTGTTCAGTTACCATGCAATATAGCTTGTTTTATTAACTAAAAATAGCTGAAGTCTTTGATAATACGTTAGACTGGGAAGTGTGATAGCTCAAGAAAAGGGGAAAGACAGAGAGGAAGGCAGGGATATGTCTTCTGCTGACAACAGCCAAACTTGCCTGTGACTGTTAAGCTGATCCTTAATATAATATCACATGGTTTAGAAGCACCTCCAAAAAATGCTATTATTTGTCCAGAAACTTGACATACTGTGTCTTGATAAACGTAATTCTGGTTCACAATTCCCTCACTTGTATCTTAAGTAAGTAATTTCATAGTCATACTTCAACTTTGCACATCAAAACTGCTTATTGCCAAAGAATTTAGGAGGCATCTAGAGGGAGCCATGGAGGTTAGTTTGTCAGCATTTGTTAGCTGGTGAATCTGAGCAATCTCCAGTCCCTCTGAAGCCTTGTCATTGATTCAGGTGTTAAAATTTTACATGCAGAATTGGTAGCAACTACAGACCAGCCTTTCTTGAGAATTCAGCCCTAGGCATGCTGAGACAAGAATTACAGAGTTTAGGAAGGGTTGTGTGGCTATGAATACAATACAAGAAGGATTAATAGTGCTATGAGCCACACTACTAGAGTCTGAAATCAGAAGTTTCCATGAACCTTGACATGTGAGAATATGAGAACAATCATGCTGAGCCAGCTGACACCTCCCTTTAGCCCAGTGCATTGTTTTCAACAGCAAGGTAAAGAGTATAAGAAACAAGGTGTGCTTGTAGAGCAATTGTTCCCCAGGGACATCCTCCTGCTCGCCAGCAATCAACAGTTGAGGACTGAGATCACACCGGAACTAATGTGTTTAACAGTCACAAATGGACCTACTCTCCATAAATTGTCCTAGTCCCATTTTTAACCTACATAGACTTCTGACCTCCACATCATCTTGTGGCAGGAAGTTTCCAACCATAATTAGGATTTGCACAAAAAAGTGCTTCCTTGTTATTAGTGTAAACACAATTGGTCAGCGCCATCCAGCTACTGCCCAGAGCAATGCTCATTTGTGCATTAAGTACTAGACTTCATTAACATCCTGGGTAATTATATGACACCTTAGACTCTTTAAAAAATCTTGATGATAAAACACACCATTGAAAGAAGTGTTTTCAGGAGCAAGCAGTTATGGTGGGTATCATCCAACCTGCCTCCTCTAGCAATACTTCCTACCCACTGTCTAGACCAATGATACTCAGATAGGAATCTGAATCCTGGTCACTGCTGGAATCTTAGGCACGTAGATCATCACACATCGCAGCCAGAATACCTTTCTCTGTGCTACATGCCACCGCTTTTAGAGCAATGGGACAGCATGCTGCAAAAAGCTATATTAAAATCCTGGAACAGATGGAGGGGAAAAAGCCTCCTTTGCCTTCTGCGCACAATCGCCTCCATCTTTCCCCACCAGAGCCGTTATGTCTCAAAGACATAAGCCAAAAGATGGCTGCACAAGCTGTGTTCACTCCTCTGGCTGCCTACAGCAACCCAGTGGATAAACAACAGCCATTTCAGCTGAGAAAACTATCTAAGTGCACTGCTCATTGGTGGCATTTCCAGTAGAGTGCAAAGCATCACAGGAGGAAACAAAGAAAAGTAGAACCTTCTGCAAACAGACATTGCAGCATCTGCATCACTCACAGGAGTATTTCACATTCAGCATCTGTCCTTGAAGGTGAAACTTTCTATACTGGTCACTGAGGGAACAATTATATGCAAGAAAATTGGCTCCATTAAATCAACAGTGTCTGAAACATACGTCTGAAACATCTTCTTCCAGAAATAAGCTGCTTCTGTCATGGAAATAATGTTTGCTGACACTATAATTAAGAATTAAAGCTGCAGAAAAATGTGAGGTTTGGTAAAACACAATAGATATCTTCTATCCATACAATATATGGCACCAAAATAGTCAGCGTTCTGGGGAAAGATAATCAGTGCTCTCTTGCTGAAGTTCTTTTAATTGTCTATGATGGGCTGTGTTGGACGGGGATTATTGAGTTTTAACATGGAACAAGATCAGGCACCATGGGGAATATTTACACGAATAAAGATTGCATGATCAAGATCTTTGATCTGGGAATTGCTATTCTGTAATCATCTGTAAAGCACCAGGAGTGCCCCTGGCACTGTATATATAATAATAAATGATTAACAATAAATCATGTAATTAAATCTTCACTTCGAACATTCTTTTCATAATTCTTGCCTCAGATTTAAGTTCCCACATCAGACATATTAGGTCCTCATAATATTATTAAAGTCCCTACACTTCAGATTTTAAAATTCCTCTAGGGATCTATTGTTTCTTTGTTTAATGTGTTTATGAGCCAAAGGCCCCATTAAATACAATAGGGGAAACTCCCAGACCTTTAAAAACTTTGCTGCCAGAGATTTTTTTTAAGAAACAAGACCATTCTTGTCACTCCATTGTGTAACTATTGGAAAGAATATTGATCAGAGAAGTTACAGGAGAAAAACAGGAAGGATCCTCTCCCCCCTCAGATCATCAAGTCATTAAGGTCACAAGCCTAGCCACGGCAGATCTGCTGCACACATCCAGTTTTCCTTCTCCCACTGCATCTGTCATGCACATAATTCCACACTAAGTATATTTTGTACTATGATTGCTCTTTATGCCTCATCACCTTTGTAGATGCTTTCTGTAAGGACAAGGAAAAGACAAAGCCTCCTTGTATTTCCTTGGTCTGGAAGATAAGGAGATGGGAAGATGCTTACATTCATCTAAACCCAAGCTGTACATTGTCCCCTACAGACCTGCATGGAACATTACATCTGAGATAGGATATTCTGCCAAAAACAGTAGAAATTGAGTATCAAACCCTGACTTTTAAAAGTCAATTCCCATCTGCCTTCAAAGGAACTTCTTAATAAATATGGAAAGAGACTATTTACAGAGAACAGAAGAAAAGGATGAAGCCGCTGTTAGTATGCTGAAGAAGTTTGTCTACCAGAGACAAACTTCATGGTCTGAACCCTTGTTGAAAATTAGTTACTGCACTCTGTAATCCAGATAACCAGTGAATTCTGGTTTATTTTAGAGGGGTTATCTTGTCCAGCTGCAAGGCTGTTCTCAACTGCTTGCCTCATTTCTATACAAGTAAAACTCGTCCAGAGATTATTTAAGTCTCCCTGGTGAGGCCACAGAGGATAAGCTGGGGTGCTGTGGTTTATCAGTTCAGCCTCAAGATTGAAAGAAGGCCCAGAGCTAAGTGTGGAGTTCACACTTGTGTAAAAGTGTACCCAAGGGATATGCAAAGTTTCTGTGTAAAAGCCCAAGTCTCAAGTGAGAATGCCTGGCATCACTCTGAGCAACATCATGCCAGTAAAGACGGTTCATCCACAGTTGAATTGGCAGGTTCTCAACATAAAAGAGCTTAGAATGTGGGTTAGTGTGAGCCATGGCTGAAACAGAAATTCCTTTGGCCTTGACTAATGCATTTTAAGTGACTCCCACTTAGGGTCAGATAATTAAAAGTTCTATTTTGTTCAACAGTCAAAAAAGCAAATGCAATCTGTATTAGGCTGGAAAGTTCCACATTCCAGTGAACATAAGGGATGGTGAACATAGCCTGTGGGTCAAACAGCCCACGCAGAGCTTCTCACTGTTGAAGCTTTCATCTTCAGCACCCCAAGATACACCTCACAGACTACAGGATCTCAACATGCAGCGCTCCACCTTGCTCAAACCTAACGCATATCACATGCTAGGGCCTGTACCTTCTGTAAGCTGTACAGTCACACCACCATCTAGGAGGCTCCCAGCTTGCTGTACCTTTAAGTACTTAGGGGAGAGAGAAGCTTAGTTCAGATTTCAAGAGTATGAGCCCTAGCTTCTGTAACCAGCACAGTTCCCACAGGGCTGCTTCTTGTTCAGAAGTCAGTAATTCAGCGTACACACTCACCCACCAGTTTGCAGATTCTTGATGGACTGCGTTCTCATCTAATGTGCATCCTATGCTAATATTTACAAGTCACTAAAAATACAAACCAAGTGTGTTGCCCTTCACCAAAATCCAATGCTATAACCAAAATTCTACAGAAATTGCATATATGCTTGGCTGTAAAGATGTCTGAAAAGACAGCATGGGAAAAGATCATGCAGAATTTCACATGAAAAAGGGATTTTTCATGGTAGATCATTTATATCATATGACCCAGTATTAAGCAATACAGAGTGTTGGAAAAAAACCTGAATAAAGGCAGTTACAGCTCTGTAATATATTTACAGGACTTCATGGTGTAGCCCTAACAAAGAGATCTGGTAGCACAATCTGCCTCCCCAGATTGCCCCTGGAAAGTTGTTATTAATAGAGGTACAGTACCTTACTGTTACAAAAATGTTACTGACAAGTTCCCAAAAGACCTGTGAAATAGCCAAGAACAGACTGAAATGCAAAGAGTCTGCCTGCCAAGTGTTTCAATAAAGTCAGTTTACTGCCTAGTGTAGATCCAGAGCTACCAGTACAAAGTCCTTATAGAAGTATCAGTGGTGCTAATCATAGAATCATTCAGGTTGGAAAAGACCCTTGCGATCATCAAGTCCAACCATCAACGCTACTCTACAAGTTCTCCCCTAAACCATATCCCCCAACACCACATCTACATGACCCTTAGACACATCCAGGGATGGTGACTCAACCACCTCCCTGGGCAGCCTATTCCAGTATCTGAATGACACCCAAGTTATTTAGCTGTGGCGACTGAATTAGAAAGGACTAGAACAAAATTTGTAATTCCTCATTCCCAAATCTTGGACCAAATCTGAGGATCACACCTCATTTCTTAGGCTAACATTCTATTCTCCTTTTTGAGTTACCTTTTGTTGGCTTGAACTTTACAGCAGTATGATCAACCACTATCAGTCCTCTGGAGAGAAAGATCAAGTTATACAGTATAGAGCCTTTTTTTAAGACTCACACTTTAAAAATATCTTTAAATCTTGTTAATATTAAACCCACATAGAAATCTTAAAACTGAAACTTATTTTCCACTAACATTACTCACTTTTATTTGCATTATATATTGAAGAAAACTAAGTTTTATACTGTAGGTTCAGCTTAATTCCTCCTCAAATACCTTCAGTACCAGCTTCCCCATGTTACCAGTATAGCAGTGGAAACAAAGATCCATGTATTCATGGTCCAGACCACATTACTGGGCTCTAGGATTTGAGAGACCCTTTACAGAGGCCAGCAATGTACCCTCTTCACAATTCCGCCATGGTCTCTGCATGCAATCTTGAACAAAATGTTTAATTGCAAGATCCTGCTTTCTTTTCTTCAGATGAAAGAAATTAGATAATAATTTATGGCCCGCTTTGTAAATGCTCTCCGATTTATGAATGAAGCATTCCTCCTTCCCTTGCTATTGCATTCCTGCAACGGCTTTCTGTCTGAAACAAAGGATGTTGAGTTAGAAGGGTAACTAATAAGCAACCTAAAAACAAAAGGGACCTAGCCCGAGGTCAGCATGACCGGCAGTAATTGCTTCTGCTGCTCTTAGACACACACCAAGGACTAGCAGTCACCCTCCACAACTCCCTGTAACTGCCAAAAAAAAAAAAATAGAGATAAGACAAAGCCTCTTCTCCTAAACTTACTGTTCAAAGGGCACAAAACATGTTCATTCCTACCTTAGAATATTTATCTGGAGAAAACTCAGGGAAGAAATCCTATGGAAATTAACCCTTGTTTCTCTGGATGCTATGACTACACACAGAACTTCCAGATTTCTCCAGAAATTCCTAGTCCTTAGAAGTAGAAAATGTTCTGATTAGTTTCTCACGTAACCATCCAGCCCATAAACGCCAGAGCCAGACTGAAGGGAACAGTTATGCAACAGGACCCCATGCAAGAGGAAAAAACTGCTCAAGGCAAATTGGCTGCTTACATCATATATTTTCATGCTCTGTTTACAACCACCCTGTATAGGAAGCTCACAGTTCTGCTGTATAGGATGTGGGTGAATCTCTTCTGATGAAGTAAGAAAAAAACAACTTATTGAATATCCATCTCAAATTTCCATTGAACACAGCCTTTCAAATGTCACATGTTTAGCTCAGGGTTTGTTTATTAAAGTGTCTAAATCTTTAATAGGCTTTACAGGCTTTAATAGGCTAAGTATTAGTGCAGTGTAGATACATTCCATATATGCCCTGGGAATTTTTTTGAGACCACAATTCCCACCATGTTCAGTTCTTCTGAAGTCTCTTGCATATATTCGTGCTTCACATCAGTACTAACAAGCTAAAGAAAGGACTCCAAAACCTCCACTCGTCACTAAGGGCACTCTGATATTACTTTAAGCAGTAGCTTAATGAGCCTTTTTCCCCAATTGCAGTGCTGGCTTAAGCAGTTCCCATTCCTTGAACTGACCAGAGAATTGATTCAGTTTAAAGCTACACTTCTCTCTGTGTCAGTTCCCCAAGCTGCTCATACACTGCAAACTACTTAGGCTTTGCGAGCACTTTTATCAGCACTTTTCAAACAAGAAATCAAGATTATAAGAAACAGAGCTGTGCTGGAAGAATCCAGCGAGTAGAAGTGACACTGGATCAAGAACCAGCAGATCTCTGTTGTAACTGTGATGACACCACTATCCGTGTGACTGACTGTCTTCTCCGCACAGCTGTACCAAAGAACAGTGCTCACTCTTTCCAGCTGGGTATCAAGACTGGTAGCAGAAACATAAGAGTAAGATGGAGAAATGTCTGTTAAGGAAGTTCCCTTGCAGAGATGTCAGAGCCCTTCACATGAATTAAACCTTGGAATCTTTCTGCAGGACAGGGGTCCCAAAAGAAAATCCAGAGGAAAATCACAGGATGGCAGAGGTTGGAAGGGACTTCTGGAGATCATCTAGCTCAACCCTCCTGCTAAAGCACATTCACCTAGAGCACATTGCATCCAGGCAGGTTCTGCAAGTCTCCAGAGGAGACTCCAGAAAACAAGCAATGGAAAATTACACAATAAACTTCAACATCTGAAACACTACAAGTGAAATATTTCTCCTTAACTCTTGAGACTGCACATGAGAGGTAGGGGGGGAAAAGGCAAATCATTTTTTAGATATCACACTGCCTCAACAAAGAAAAGTAGCTATGAGAGCTGGCTGTAGCACTGAGCGGAGCAGACATCTCTTGCGGTACCCACAGGATGCTGTGAATCTGGAAGGTGCATGCATATAGCATTGCTGGGTTTTGGCTGATTTTCAGGGAATGACTGCAGCACAATTAAGTCCTAAAAGCTTAAAAAGGCCTTCAGAAGGAAAGTCTCCACTAGCTGGTACTGAGATCAGAGCCTGTGTTTTATGCATAGGATTGCATTAATACAGAAACAGCTCTGAATATTTGAATTACACCAACAGGCAGCAATAACGAACAGAAGGTTTGCTATAAAAAAAAAATCTAGCGTTGTGTTCAGTTTAACTATAGTGTGTTCTCCTGGGCTGCAGCAGAGCTTTGATCTCTTTTATAAGCAGCACCTCAGTCAACAAAAGTTTAGCTTGGAAGAATGCATTAAAAATGTAGAACAAATCAAATTAGCTCTCAGATACTATCTGTTGACATCTCATTTTTCCTCAGACTTCTACTAACCACTGGAATGCAACATCTGGGCAGTTGGGGGAGGCAACTGTTTTACTAAAAAGTACTAAATATAGGTGCTAGAGATCACACCACCTACAGCACAGGACAAACCAGTCAGTTACCCACTCAAAATTAGGACTACATGACAGGCTCCAGTGACAGACACATTTGATGCAATGGTTCACATAGAACTAGAGGTTTTACTGCCCAACAGTTTAGCAGATTCAAGAAGAGCAAAAGAAAATGTACTGCAGCAGAAGTATCACAACAGTGAGTCCTATTAGGTAGCAATCAGACTATGAATCATGTAATAAACTGTGCTGTCACTAGCAAAGGTTTTTGCAGCTGAGTGCTGTGTGAAAGGAACAGGACTAAGGCTCCTGCAGCACTAAGGTCTCCTTTAGAGATCACAATAGAGTTTATGGAATTGAGGCTTCCACTTGCCCAACAGTTTAAAGACCCTAGTGAAAGTTCCTTGCTCAAATCATCTGGAAACATGCTAGAACACTGGATCACCAACTGCAGAGAGCAACTTTGTACTGACAGGGGCTCTGGGTGACATGAACCAACTGACTGATCAAGAGCATCATTTTTAAGCAGCACAGATGCATAAGACAGACAATTTTTAAAACGGTTCTAAAAGCCTTGAGCAATTTTCATCATTCAAACTGAAGAGAAACTGGAAATGCATCAATTACCTGAGGTATTAAAGCTATTTTATGATCTAAATACAGAACAGGTTAGGCTTACTCAAAATTCTGAACTATACCACTTTTCAAGAACTATTTTATGTTGCCACATGAATACTTTATTATCTTCACAAATAAGAAAATTTCTCTTTTCCATTTAAGGTTTATGCTATTCCCTACTTTCAGAATACAAGCATGTAAGACTAAGGAACACCATATATAATCTGAATCAAATAAGAGCTTTCTAACTCACAAAATGTGCTTACATGGGAATATTCTGATCTCTTCCAAAGATTTCCATATGCACCTCGAGACAGTAAACCTCTATGTCTGTCATGTACCGTATAGAGGAAAACATTGCCAACCCTCCGCTTCATGATCAGTCATTACCCAACTCTTCCAAAGGTTTATGCTGTGTTTTCTGCAATAGTGTGTCCACCCACACAGCCAGCCAGCATGCCTAGTCCCTTGCTGTTACAGTCACATCATAAACTGATCAAATGCCATTGTAAAACTAAATAGGCTTTTTGGCCTAAGTTTCCAAAATTTGGGAGTGGGCCTCTCTTCCATTCAAAGTAATTTGGGTAACAATGAAAAAAATTCACTTATAAACAGGGTTTCTGACTACATCTTTTTCCGTCAGTGGTTCTTGTTTTCCGCTCCAACCCACATCATCTATTCTCTTCCTTCCACCCATTCTTTCCCCCCCAAAAAGGCTGGCTTGGACACTGTGCTTCAGTTTTCTGTAGAACTTTCTATTTTTCTTTCCCATTCTTTTTGTTTAGTATATGAAAGCAGCTTCCTGTTTAGAAACATGGGAGCCCTACACACTCAGTAATGATATATTCAGCCCATCAATGATTTTGGCACGAATGCCTTAAACCGTAATAAGCCTGATGGGGTTTTCTGTACATGTCATCATCAGTCCAAAAAACAATGCATTACGTTTGTCATCTTGCACTGAATCAGCTCTCCTCCCACTGCTACAGTTCTAGTACGAATTCTAAGGGCTTACAAACTTCCTTCTCAAGTGTATCAAATTAGAGATTTCCAATGCCTACAGAACGAGAACAGAAGCACCAAGACAGTGTTGCTGCAGACCTCCCAACATGACCAATACTGTTCTGCTCCTCCAGCTCCCCGCATCAGTCTGCCATTGCTTACACAGCTCAAGTCTTACTATAATCTATTACCCAAACTCTGGGCTTGTCCTGTGATGGCAACAGGAATTAAACACACAACGTTATCTCTGTTCAGCTTAAAATTTAAAAAATCCCCCAAAGCCTACATGACCTAGAACAAAATTCTGTCTTGTTCAATTGCATAGACTGGATCAAAGTATTTCTGTGGGTTCAAAAAAAGGCAGCATATTTGTCACTTGAGGAGTTTAATGTATATACACTTTACGTGCAGGCTGTTCCCCCTGCTGAACTTTAAATGCAATGAAGTTCTCCAGCGAAGTTATTGGACGGCCATACAACCAGCACTTGAATCAGCGGGTGCAGAAGCAGCTTTGTTCAGCACACACACCAATGTGCTGTTCTTCTCTGAGCCAGGCTTAGCAGCAAAGTGGTTAACCGCAATTTATTCTATACAGCATAATTCTTCAGCTTACACTATTAGCAAAGCTGCTAGTTTGGAGTTGGTGCATTTTAAAACCTGACAATGCGAGGCACACATACTGTTTTGCTTTAACTCTTTTGAAGGCTTAGTCTGTGCCTACATAAACATCAAAACATATTTTGATCTTTACTTACGGGTGAGCTGCAGAGTTAATTAAACCTGTCAGCAAGTGCCATCCTAATTAAAAACAAATGACTAATTGTACAACTACAGGGCCCGTTGACACAGGCTACATATCTCCATCCGGCACGGGCAGCCAAGCTTGAACTTGAGGAAATGCAGCACCATCTAGTGTCCTCCAAGAGTTGGAGTCAAAAATCAGTTGTGGCGAGTCCACACAGACTTCACAGGTAGCTGACACTGTCACAAAAGCAGTAAGGCACCAGAGGTCCAACTATACCAGCACTTCAGAAAAGGCAACTACATAAAAATCTTGTCAAAAGAGCTACCAAGAGTCAAATGTTTTCAGGCAGAATAGAAATTCTTTAAAGACAGAAGATTGAGAAATTACTCTGCAACCTATCAAAAAGATGCAGTCCAAAGGCTAAAAACTACCAGAAGGCTACTATTGCCTATGAAAAGCTACCAGAAAAAAAAAGGCAAGTGTCAAGCAGCTGAGTAATATTTTAAAATGTCAGGCTAAAAATGTAATACAATACAAAAAGACATTTGGGAAATCTTTATAAATTAGGAGAAAATTAAGAATAAAGTCTTTTTTAAACACACTAAGAGCAGGAGTCTTGACAAAGGGTTAGTACAGCCACCAGATGATCAAAGAATAGAAAGAATAGAATGATAAAAGACTGCAGAAAGGCTTTTTAATATTTTTTTTTTAATCCACATTCATCATAGAGGAGCTTAGACTGGCTCCCACTCTGGAGAGCTCATTTTAAAATGGAGGGTCAGTAAAAGATGCTACTGAACATTTCAGTGACAAACAATAATAAATCTTTATAATCCAACAATGAATACCCAAGAAATGAATTAGACAATTGAGCTGGCACCCACCATACATCATCTCTCACTTAAAACTTCCAAAGAAGCAGAAGGTGACAAATTAGACAATTGTTAACAGGCAAGGATTCAGGTGAGCTGACCTCTTTCAACCGTGCTGATACTCTGTAATGTAGAAATACTGGACATACAGATAAATATGTTATGCTGGCAAATACAGCTCTAGTAAAGGAAATGTAGACCTGCCCTCTATTATCCGTCTCAGAGAGCCTAACAAGTGTTATTAATAAACACTCACCCTAAAAATTTACCAAGGCAAGAGTTTCTGATGTACCAACACTTTGTGTATCATGCTCATCCTCAAAAACAAAATCATATAGTAGAGAACAGAATGGAACAGCTTTCAACAAAAATGATTAAATAGAAAATCACTTTGCAACCTGGAAAACAGAAAACTGAAGGACAATTAGAAGCAGAAAAGATAGAAAGCTAAGTGCATACTCTGCTATCTCTGAGTATCACCAGGCCATTGTCTGTCAAACCACATAAAGCAACAGGCAGCAAGTTCAAAACCAAGTCCAAACCAGAAAAAGTAAAAATTGGGAGTGTCACTTCAGAGAACACGTGCTCAGCCTGTGACATACCATCACAATACATAGCAAGGGGCTCACCAGACTTCTAAAAGGTTGTAGACTAATTAATGGCAGAGAAATCCCTCAGCAGGTTTCATACTCTCTCTCCTTTCCCAGATGTGCAGATCCCTGGGAACTGCAGAACTAACACTGTGCTCACCTATTCTTACTTTCCCCTCTACACATTTCTTTCAGCCTTCTAGAGTGGTAGGAGGTAAGAGGCTAAGAAGGATCTCAGGGTACCCATTCCAGAAGGGAAACAGCTGTAGCGCTACATTTCTTTCAGCATCAAGGGTTGTGCACACATGGGGCGGGGGTTGATGCTTGCTGAGCTAACTCCTGCAGAGCCAGCGTGCTAGGATGGATGAGATAGGAATCAAGGAAAGGTGTTTCCATCCTAGCCCAGACCAACTTCAAGGAAGGATGATGGTACAGTGAGAGAAGTGTGCTACAAAGCCATTGCACACCCAGTCATTCAAATTATATTAGAGTAACAAGTTGTACAGACATCTTTTATTTGCCTACAAGGGACCTTTATATGAAAACAGCATCTTGCACAGGTTTAAGGTAACAGATTTTTGCATGTCCTTTCTAGAGTGAAGTGCCAGTAATACGGTAGCAAGCATCCATGTGATTAAAAATGTACGACTACTTGCCACGAACACACTAATTCTCAGCTTCACTTTCAGCTATCCCTCCTTTGTCCTCATGCTAGAGGACACCGCACGAGAACGGAGTATGGGTGCCACCTAGAAGCCAGAGCAGATTTTGCATCAGTTCATCCTTTCACTGTCTCGAAGAGCATGAAGTATACATTCATCTTCTGAGTGTATACATTTTACTACCCAAAAATTTAGCATTCCTTTAAGAATCTGGCTTAGCAAGGCAGAAATTGCTTCCTCACCAGTGCCACAAGCTATGGACATGCGTTATGAAGATGTTAACTCTAGAACAAAGAGCCAGAGCAAGCTGCTTTTGTTAACCCTACAGAGCATGCCTAAGAACCTAGATAAATAAAGTTCATTAAGCCACAAGTTAAGCTCTGTAGGAAATGTCCCAGTGTAGACCTGTGTCTCTCATATGCCTTTCAAACATACTTTAAAAAACATTTCATAGCGTAAGTGCTTTTTTTCATACAAGGAGAATAAATTGCAAACAGGGTGGGCTTGTGGAAGAATATTTTTAAAAGAGCTTTGTTCAGGGCTCTAACACACTTTCACTGCAGAAAACTAATAAGCATCTTAAGCATTCAGCAATTTTTATGTACTCAAGAACTGAAACAGGCTACAGAAAGTGGGAAAAGCTGTTGAGTTGCCTGTTGCACTGTGAGACAACCTCAGTCTGTATTTACAGCCTTGCAAACCATACCTCTGTTAACCAAGCCACATTAGAAACACCTGAAACATTGTAAAGCAGCCAATCTTCTTTACATATCTTAAGTGGAAGATGTGTATATATGTTATTTCCCTGCTACAAGGATATGCATCAAGAATTTGAACACAGAAAAGCTATAAACTATAGCACCATAGATTCATGTAACATTGCCCCCTCAAAAATCAATCTGCAAGACTCAGGTAAGGACAGAAATTAACACAACTCACATAAAAGTTTCTCAGAACGTGAGGCTACAAACTACAGCTTAACATAGCACTAGCTCTACAGAACATAACAATAACAGCTTCAACATAAAAACATGACAAGTCAAATCTGAAAGATAAACCAAATTTATTTAAAACAAAAAAAATAAGACAACGCTATTGCCAAGGTTGAAAAAAATGAAGGATTCTTTTACTGATGTGACAAGACAGCCAATTTATAGCAGTTACACTAATTCTGAGAAAATCACGTTGGGTTTACACTGCTTCGATTGACTACATGTATGTTCTGCAAGACAGATGGATTTCCCTTCCCTCCCCTTCCCAAAAGAACAGACAAAAACATCCTATAAGAAACACGTACAAAATTTTGAGACGCATGATTGAAACACGAGCCATTGTCCGAAAGCCTGAAACTTTCCAACAAGGTTAAATTCTTTGTTGCTTCAACCAACCCTCAACGGAGGAGCTACAAGCACAACGCCGTCACCTCTGACAAAGAGCATCGGAATATTCCTTTTGGTAGACTATGAAGAAGGAAAGAAAAGTTTATATTTACAAAATGTATCTGCTAAGCACGTAACCAAATTCAATAAGAAGAAAAAAGAAAACATCACAAAACAACTCCAACAAATACAAGCTCAAATGTAGCATTCTGGCATGCTGAAGAGGTCAATACAACTAACACCAAGTCTGTGGAAATCCTTTGTACTTTCACAACAATTTGCCTCAAACTTCTGTTAGATTTTATTTCAAAAAGTAGTCAGCAGTAAACTACTTCAACAATATAATACAGTTTAGTTTTAAAAAAGTCTTCTATGGGGATAAATACACAAAGTCCTTACTTTATAAATCTCTTCATAGGTTTCTTCATCAATCTCTATTGTAGTTACAGTTTCTTCCACGTCACCCAAAATCATATTTAAGTGCTGATCATATGCCTGTAGGAATGAAGCAGTTTATTATTTCTTCCAAGATTCAAACACAACCTTATTAATATGAGAATTTTTAGCAAGACTTTCAGACAGTTTAGCATGATTTTGACCAAAATACGGCACTACATCGAAACAAGGTAGTATCAATTATAATTCCAAACAAATGTCAACAAATTGGTACTCTGCAGCACAAAAAAAGGGAAGGCATTTGTATTTATAGAAACACTTTTCTGGGAAACAGCTCGGAAGCACTCAGTGGGAACACACACAACAGACACTTTATTAACATCAAACCACCAAACCTCTGCTGCCAGTCCAGCCTCCTGGAATTGATTGCCTGGGGCCAACTCACATGAAAACCATAACTCACACACTGCTACAAAAATCTAAAACAAGCACATGTTCCAAAAACCTTACAAAAGCATGTTGCAAACTACACGTGTGCCTCATGGATCTCTCCTCATCTTTGTGCTCCAAAAGGAGTTGAGGCCCAGTTAACACATGGGGCAACTGGTTCTCTTCCCAACAGAGGAAGAATGACTGACAAAAGCAAGCAAAAACCTGTCTCATCAAGAGACATACCACTCTTAGAAGAAAGCACTTAGACAAATGAGATTTGCAGAGAATCCAGCTGAGTACATACCCCATCATACCCTCATAGGATGTGCCTTAAGGGAGACTTGTTTGATAATGATCTCATTCTTAATTCAGTCTTAAAGAGACCTCAGGGTACTTCACAAGGCAAGGCCTGCAGCATTATTGCTTATTTCACTGGCACAGAAATGGAAGCAAAAAAGCAGTGGAATAAATTGCTTGGTGTCATTCAGGACACAGGAAAAAAAAAATCTCTTGATTCTCTAGAAAAGTAGTTAACAGCAGATAGAGTACAAAACAAATTAGATTTTCCCACTGATCACAGTATGCTTCTGATAAGGGTTCAGTCCTTGTTACTAAGATGATCTTTACCTTCTCTAACCACTTCTGCACACTTAACCGTGTGATGCAGCTATTTGTGGTTTTAAAGTATTTTTAAAAATAATAAATGGAATATTACAGTGAAGCTTGTGCAATAGACTGTTGTACATGACAAAAAGGCTTCCTAGTACTTAGCTGAATAAGCATGGTGATGTTCTGAAAGTTTTACTTACATGTAGTCTGCCTCTAAGCTCTCTGTCATTCCTCATTTTGACATAGATTCGCTCATCTAGACTGAGTCTGATGAGATCAAGTGGCTCCTCTACAGTATTTGTTGTCTGTTGCTAAAAAATAAAATTAAAAGTTATTTGTACAGAAGTCTGAGAACTTTTCCATTTCTCAGTGTTGGGGAAAACAGTGTCACATGGAAAACAGGTAAGAACATAGACACAAACATTGCAAATTATTCCTTCACATTCTGTTGGACTCGAGTGCAGCTATTATCACTCTGTGGATACTCACCAGCCTGAGCTAAATTAGTTAAGACTCCAGTTTAGCTTGCAGCTAATCACACCTTGTACATACTGTTGTATAAACTACATTCCTTACCAGCCATCATGGTCCATCCTGCAGCCAAAAGCCTACTCTGCATGCCCAGCAGCACACAGCGCTGGCTACGCACACCAAACACATCGCTTTGGGCCAGCACACAACACATCGCTCTCCTTGCGGCCTGGCTCTGGCCAGGCCAGGCCTCAGAGCAGGTTAGACACTTGAAGAGCATGAGAAACCAGAACAGCACACGGGGCTAAGGTGTCTTTTTATGTCACAGGATGACTTTCAAGATCACAGCTAAAAATACATGGACCGCTTTGTGCATACCCTGCGGCATGCCACCTACTGCTTCTCACTGAGGCGGAGCCAAGGGCATTTTCCTTAGTACCCTTCCCGCATTTCCCTCCGGCAGCTCCCGCAGAGCCGGGCCTGAAGCGCGCCTTGCCCGCGCTCCCGACAGCCCCGTCGGGCAGCAGAAGGACCGAGGCCATTCCATTTCGCACAGAAATCACCCCCCACCGCCGGGGGCTGCGCCTCACGAAGGCTGCCCAAGCCGGGGGTGCTGTGCCGGCAGGCGCGCCCGGCCCCAGCTCGGCAGCCGAAAGCCGGCCTCCATCTTACGCCCCTCCAGCCGCCGAGGTTTCCCCAGGCTCGGGGAGACGCCGGGAGCGCGGGCCCGGGGGCGCCGGGGAAGGCCTGGCCGCCGCCTCCCGCCCTGAGAGAAGCGGGGAACCGCTCACCTGGTCCACCTCATCCGCCATCTTTCAAACCGCCTCCCGCGCCCTCCCGCGAGACTTTATGGCCCTTCCCCTGCGAGAGGGGCGGGCCGGGCCGGGGGCGGGGACGGCGGCGCGGCGGGGACGGCGGCGGGGGCCGGAGCCGGCCCGTTGCCGGGGTCCGTCATGGCCAGGAAGCGCAAAGCGCCGTCCCGGCCTGCGGCTGCCAGCAAGAGGCGCTCCGGGGGGCTGGGGCCGCCGCGGGGCCAGCCGGAGGAGGAGGAGGAGGAGGAAGGTGAGCACGGGAGCGGGGCCGGGCCGGGCGCTGCGCCATCGCCGGGGCTTGGGGCCGCTCCAGGCCTCTGCTGTGGGGGGGCCGGGAGCGCGGGCCTCAGCAAAACGAATCATTTCTTGTGAGCGGCAGGCAGCGTGCTTGTTTTACAGCTGACCCCAGTGGTAGGACTTAAGAGAAATCTTTATGCACTTCTTGTGTTTTACATCACCGTGAGTATTTTCCTGAAACAGTCTTAATCGTTCAGTTCTTAGCTATTTATTCAGAAACAAGGACGTGCCCGTCATTGAGTGCTCACATCGTTCTGTGGCTGACGCTAATGAAGTCTGGAGCTGTCGTTTCTGGCTGCCGTGGAGATGAAACTCTGTCCTTTAACCTGTCTTCCCTCTGTCCCGTGCAGCTGATTGTGAAGAGAAAAAGCCCAGGATAAAGAATAACGACTCGAAAGCTCTGGCTAGAAAGAAAGAAGAAGATGGTGATACTGGAGTTTCCAACTCAGCGAATAAGCCTTCAAAGCAAAAAGGGGCAAATTCTTTAGTGAAAGAAAACAAAAGAGTGACTAGAAATAGAGGGAATGGTAGCAAAGAGGAAACGTGCAAGTAAGTTCACTTACCATTCAAGTCTATAGGGGCTTTCTCTTCATGTTATTTATTTAGGGCCCTGTCTTGCATAAGTGCGTGTGAACAGCTTATTTTAGGCTGTCAGTCCTATTAGTACATGTGTCACACAGCTGAAGAGAAGTACCATCTTATTCATTGCAGTTAGTACTGAGGCAGATAGTCTGTATGGGAAGAAAATATGTGAGCCTGTTGAAATTCAATGGTTTAAATACAAAATTTTATGTCATTTGTTATGGTTTTTACATGTGACTAGGGAGGCATTATGGAATCCAGTATAAATAGAATTGTTGGCCTGAGATTTGGGTTTAAAATGATGAGCAGAAATCTTTAAACCTACCATTCTCTTGTGTTTTTTGGAATTCAGATACAATATCAGCACAATCTGCCTGTGTAGATTGCTATAGCAAATGAATGAATAAAAAGAAATTCAACTGATTGGTCTCATTTCAATGGCCACCCAGAGCCTTGGGTATTAGTGTAGTGAAACAGAAACACTTCCACTTGCAGTGCACTGTGGAGGTGGTTCAGTGAACCATTTCTCCAAGGGCTCATTTGTACAAGCTGTTCTAAAGGATGGGGATTTTTGTAGGTTCAGGTATCTCCCTTCCTAAACATCCTTGCAGAACCAGGACCTAGGTCTGCACTGAGCCCATGGTTATGGCAAAGACGGTTGCTTTACAGAGAAGGTATCCGTGGTTTAATTGTCAAATACTCAATCTGTTGACCATGCAGAAGTCATGCTTCATTTATTTCCCTATTTTTAGTGTGTTCTTTCTCTGTTTTTCTTAAACGAACACCTGTGTTTCCTGATGCTAAAGCTATTTTGATAATTTTAACAGTGACTTGCTGAAGTCCCCTCAGAAGGAGATAAAGTTGAAGAGAGAATCTCCTGTTAAAAAAGAGATGGATGAAGACAATACTGACAATGATGATGATGAAAGTGAAGATGAATGGGAGGAGGTGGAAGGTAACAGTTGCATGTTTATTCATTTTAAGGAGTAAACATTCTTATACACATTTTTTTTGTTTGTAATTTGATTTTTGAACCTTTTCTTGTTTGGATTCAGGTAAATGTGTATACTCCGCACACCTAAAGTATGCTCCGTGTACATGTCTGTATCTTTAAAGGTTCATAATCTCGCAATGCTTTTAAAATGGTTCCAAAGTAGAAAAAAGCCAGACAACTGCTGACCTGATGGTAGGGCCTTGAATTTTACTATATTGAGCAGCTAAGAATGAGTTGGTTTGAATATTCAAAACTGCAACTTCCTAGTAAAGGAGAGTGGAGATGAAACCAGCGGAGCTGTTTCATTAGGTGGCCATCAACAACTGATAAGAATCATCATAATCCTAATATTCCTATTTTGCTGCTACAGATTTATGCCTTCTAAAGTGAACAGCCATCAGTTTTTCTCTTTGCTTCTCTCAGTTCCCTTCAAGTCACATCTGCTTCTTTCACCTGTCTCCCGATTGAGTTTGCCTGTGACAGTCACTTGCCATTAGACTGTGCTGTCCTCAACAGCAGGTGACTGGCATTCCACAGTTACTTGAAATCACTGAACACAGTGTTATGGAAGATTGAGGAGCTGGTGATTAGTGGGGATGTTTGCTTTGTAGGTTGTTTGAACACTTAAGAAGGAATAGGTAGGTTCTTATCCCATTGACAAACCTCCCTTGGGCATCTATTCCATGTTTACTTATGTTTTCTTAAAACTTTTTTCAGAACTCCAGGAACCTGCCACAGATAAGTCAGAAGAAGCAGCTTTTCTTCCAGCAGTGGTGCTGCCAAAGAGTTCTGTTGAGATAGAGATTGAAACCCCAGAGCAGATGAAGAGAAGAGAGAGACGGTAAGAACAGGGAAAGCAGTGTTAAAAGGTGTTAAAGGATGAAGGTAGAAATATGCTAAGTCTTGACTTTCCCTGGCTTGCTCTCTTCTGGGTGGAAATCCCCACTTTGTGCAGATTGCAGAGTTGGAATGATGTGAGGCCAAGGGATGGAGAACTGTCTACACACTGACAGTTTTACCAATTTTACCTCAATGGAAGTTGGCAGGAATGGAGCCTTTTCAGCTTCCTTGAAAATCAAGCGTGTAACTTCACTGTGCTTTAATATCTACATTTCCAAACCAGGGACAGCAGTAGCTCCTTCAAGGAGAGCTGCGAATGGCATTGTTCTCTGTTCACACCTGAACAGCTAAGGTGGGAGCCTCTGCGTGCCCATACCTGAGGTGTGAGTAGGTGCGTCAAACGAGTGCCCTCAGTATTGGGAACATTATAGCAAGGAAGGCTTTCTTTGTGTGGTGGCTGGAGGCCTGGTGATGTCTCATGCTGTTACAGGGTGGGCACAGTCCCAGACCAGCCCTTCATAAGAAAGCAGCCAGAATATCTATTGCCCCTAAGTTAAAGACTTCATTAATGAAGAGAAAACCACTTTTCCAGGAATCTGAATGGAATGATAGCAATAATGTAAAAGCCAAACAATTCAGACAGTGAATTATAAGTTTACTATGGAGCTGTCCAAAGCTGCATGGCCGGAAACTGTAGGCACATGAAGTTAGGTAGAATTTAGGCCATCTGAATGTACCCAAGCTCTCTGTAGTCAGCTATGTGGAGTTGACAGTTCATTGATCATACGCGGCCTGCATGTCTGTTCACATAGTCACTAACGAAACTTCTGTTAAGTGTGCACAGAAGATTCTCTGGGATGGATTCACTTTGTGAACTGATCCAGTTCAGGGATCTAGAAAGGCAAGTCCATAGAAAACCCACAACATCCATTTCTTTTGTAATCTTACACAGAGAAAAAAGGAAAGCTGAGTTTGAGATGTATCTTCGGAGAATGATGAAACGTTTCAGCAAGGAGGTTCGTGAGGACACACATAAGGTATTGGCCACAGAGAAACCTGGCAGAGAAAAAATTGAGCATAAAGGTGTCTGAACTGATTTCTAATGAAGAAGAAACTGATTTTGGTCAAATAATTTGGGGCCATAGCTAGAAGTGAAAAAATAAAAAGGCTGTAGCCCTGACAAATGTGTATTAGTCTTCTCCTAAATTGTAAGCTAAAAACATGAATGACTGCATTAGTCAAATTCTAAATCAAACCAGATCTGAGTAGGGTGTATATTTCTCTATCGAGTGTGTATCTGTACATTCTGTTGGGGTTAAACTGGCAGTCATGTAGAGCAGAACACACTGACAGGGACTTCAGGGCTTTACTGTCTTCCGATGGTGGGCTGAAGACAGCCCTGTGTCCAACCCTGTGTACGCTTGGGAGGCTTCATTGTTGCCTGACTTTGTTAAAAGGCGCAGTAAAGCCTTCCTTGTCTGTACCATGGACAGAGTTTCAGCAAGTAAATCTCTTGTGAACTCACTACAGAAACTTTTTTCTCTCAGGTTCACCTCTTGTGTTTATTAGCAAATGGTTTCTACAGAAACAGGATTTGCAGCCAGCCAGATCTTCATGCCATTGGTCTATCCATCATCCCCATCCACTTCACCAAAGTGCCTGCAGGCCAAGTGGACCTTCTCTACCTTTCCAAATTAGTGAAATGGTAAAACTCTTTCTCTTAATCATGCTACCAAATAGAATGCAGAGCCAGGGTTCGGGGAGAGGTGTAAATGTAATTACAAATTTTCAGTGATTTTTCTGAGTTAAATACAAGGGTGAGAGCCTGTCCTTTTTACAGAAGGAAAGGATGGACTGTGAAGTTTAGGAATACAGTCACAAACACTAGACAGTAAGTAGGTGTCTCATATTTCAGGTTTGTTGGAACATTCACTGTCAATGATGAGCTTTCCAGTGAAAAAGGAGAGCCCCTTCAGTCGACCTTGGAGAGGCGCTTTGCTGTCTATGCTGCACGAGATGATGAAGAGTTGGTTCATGTAAGTGATTGGGAAGCGCAGGGTTGGTTGCTGAGTTTGGATGCTAGATCAGTGCAGCAGTGCTGTTGGGTCATATTTAGGGATGGATTTGGAGAAAGCAGATTGGTAACTTAGGTGGCTTTTTCTTTCAGAGAAACTCTTTACAAATATTTGACTTGATGGTTGATGTTTGTTACTCTGAGTCACCAGTGATGGCCAAAGGAATTGAGCTTTGATTTAGAGCAGTCCAAGGCCAAGGCATCAAAATGACTTCAACTCTACAGCAATTTTGTGGTGGAATTGGATTAAGGGAGGAAGCGGAGTCAGTTGCTTCAAGTCACACAGATACTTTGGTAAAACAGCCAAGAAGGGGGGGAACATGAGATTAAATTAACAGGGGACATTTGAAAGAGCAGAAGTGAGCTCCTGCTTTGCAGGTGTGTGGCTTGCAGCTCTTCCCTGGTGCTGATAAAGTGGGATGTTGCAGCTTCTCTGCGGTAAAGCAGGAAGCAGTTGTGGTGGTGGCTTTTCAGTCTTGCCGTGGAAATGCAGACATGTCACTTCCTGGGACAAGAAGAAGAGACAAAGCAGGCGTTGCTCAGGCAGCCTCAGCTGAGTCCCGCGCAGGAAGGCAGTTGCCAGGTCACAGTGCTTAGCCACGCAGTTGTGATTGTAGTGACATTCTCTGAATGGCTGGCGTTTCTGCTGGGTTCACCTGATGGTATGTAGTTGGCTTTGGCCGCCTTTAGGAGGCAGGTTTTAGAGTCCTCTAACTCAGTTTTCCTCAAGAATGAGGGACTGGTAGGGTAGATGGCATTAGCTGCTTCAGGAATTAAATCTGCAAGCTAACAGCAATACCTCTGTCACAGCAGTACCAGAAAGAAGAGCCAGAGAAGACTGTGGTGCTTTAATACTGGAGCAGCTGGGCTACCAACACATCTGTGTCAGTGGATACAGCACTGGGCAGAAGGAATGAAAATTGTTTCTGACAGAACCCAGATAGTAAGAGAGTTCCAAGAGGGATTTTTATATACCTTGAAAAAAGGCTAAACGTGCTTTATTTTTTCTTTTGCAGATATTTTTAATTATTCTGCGAGCATTACAGCTGCTGTGTCGCCTCGTGCTGTCTTTTCAGCCTCTTCCTCTCAAGGAGACAAAAGCAAAGGTAGTCTTTGTTGGGTGTGTGGAATAAGGAATAAGCCACTGGTTTAAAGAGTAGGATTGAAAAAGCTTTCTGGCTGCTGCAGCTTGAAGTGAATCACTTAGTGCATGAACCAGGGTGACAACAATGTTCTGTCTACAGTGCAGAAATAAACCCTTAATTTTTAGGTTTCTCCTTTAAAAAAAAATCTGTTTTGTCTGTTTTAGCAAAGACTTCTTGTGCTTCAGTGGTTTTACATTTCTTTAAAACTTAGCAAACGTTTGCTGCTTGAGTACACCTCTCTTCAGCCATTTGCCTCAAGTTTTCAAGTCCCTAAGACAGGCAGATTGACCATGGCTGCCATCCTTTGGTCTGCATGCACCTCGTGCTGATTTCAGTCTCTTTTGGTAACATACGCTTAGCCATGGTGATCCAAGTGACCTAGCCCGTTTTCTTTGCAGGGAAAAAGCTCATCCAAGAGTCAGTCTCTCAGTGGTACTTCTGAGGCGCAGAAGAGCTCTGCCACAACACGCAAAGCTGTGGCAAAAAAATGCCCCTGCAAAAAAGCCAAGCAGGATGAGAAATCCTCAGAGAGTGAAGAAGACAACAGGGAGCCAAAGAAACCCCAAACTGCTCAAACCAAAAGGACACGGAAGTCAAAGTTGACTACGGGCAGCCAGGAACAGAAGGAATCTAGTAACGAGGAGAGCAGTTTAGCAGAAAAAGATGTGCCAGTCAGGCCCAAGAATGATCGCCGGAGACGAGTGGCCTCCAAAGTGTGTTACAAAGAAGAGAGTGGAAGTGATGAGGGCAGTGTTTCGGACTTTGAGGTTTCAGAGCAGGAGAGTGATCTCTCTGATGAGGATTTTGAAACTGTTTCTAAAAGGCAGAGGAGCTCACTGGGCTCCCAGAAGTCAAAGGTAACAGCTATAAAAAGCCCCAAAACTGAAACTTCAGTATCGAGGCTATCCAAAAATTCAAGTGGAGCTCAGCCTAAGCCAGCAGAAAGGACAGCTCCAGCTTTGCCTCATGCACAGAGGAAGAAAAACAAAATCATTTCTAGTGATGAGGATGAGGGACAGCAGGAGGTAAGGAAAGTCATGGGAACAGACCAGTGGCTGGAGGTTTTCCTTGAATGTGAGGACAAGTGGGTGTGCGTAGACTGTGTTCATGGCAACGTTGGCCAGCCCCAGCTGAGTTTCACGTATGCCACAAAGCCACTTTCCTACGTTGTGGGATTTGACAATGATGGGAGTGTCAGGGATGTGACCCAAAGATACGACCCAGTGTGGATGACCGCGACAAGGAAGAGCCGCGTGGACCCTGAATGGTGGGAAGACACACTGCAGCCGTATAAAAGTCCTTATGTGGAAAGAGACATGAAGGAGGAGAATGAGGTAAATGGCATTTCAGGACATTTAGCCCTTGGAGTCCAATCCTTGGATTCTCATTCAGCCAAAAATGATTAGGAATCTTTCCATGAGGAAGGAAGTTCATATTTGAGCTTGAAATGTTCAGACTGAGCATGTTTAAAGAGAATATACAATAGTAGATTAAAATAGTATCAGATGAAGGCTGTTCAGAGAAACGTGCATAGCAAAAGTACTGGACAGCCCATGCTGGAAACTTGGTAATGTGGTTTCTGTACAGTTTCCGAGAGAGTCTTGTAGATCTGGGTACACATCTAAGTACCTATTTGCAACAAGATCTTTTGGTCTGCTGGCTCATCTGATTTAAGTATCTGGTGGTTTGTTCCTTTGATCCATACTTTAATTGTTCTTATATTCTTAGGGAGTGCAAGAGAGTTGTGAAATCATTCTTCTTTGTATAATTCCTACAGTTTCAAGTTAAGCTTCAAGATCAGCCTCTACCAACAGCAATTGGAGAGTACAAAAACCACCCTCTTTATGCCCTGAAGAGGCACCTCTTGAAATACCAGGCGATCTATCCTGAGTCGGCTGCTATCCTGGGGTACTGCAGGGGAGAAGCTGTCTACTCCAGGTGAGTCGTGCACGTGTTGCCAAGTGCGACTGTGACCTTTGTAAAAAATTGAAGAGCTAATTTGTGTGAAGACCATGATGGTATCAGTGGTAGTCTCAGGCCACATGCATAGACAGGGTGAGGCGTTTAGGGACTCAGACACCAGTTGAATGTCGCTTAGATACAGCTTTGTTACTATTCCTAACGTGAATTACAGTTAGGAAGTGTTTTATGGAGAGGCTTCTAAACTCATGGTTGCTTCCTTCTGGCCTTTTCAGACACTGCGTACACACGCTGCACTCCAGGGACACTTGGCTGAAGCAAGCTCGAGTCGTGAGGATTGGAGAAGTGCCTTACAAGGTAAGAGGGTCTGACCTCCTCCTGTGCAGCACATCTGCACTCTAAAGTTCAGGCTCAATTCTAGTTTGGTTTTTGCCTTCTCTCTGTCAGCAGACGTAGATTTCTCACTTGCTTGCATGGCTTGTGGTAGCTACATTGTGAATCTATCCACCTAGTGGGCCTAGAGCTCCTATGTCCTACCCAAAGCCCAGCTATCTATCTCCTTCCCACCCCAAGAGTATCTAGCAGAACTGCACCCTTTTCATCTTGGTCAAATGCGTCCTAGAATTGTATATGAACTGCAGGACCTGGCTCCTTGTTGGGTACAGGTGCCATGGGTTATCATTTATAAGCTATGGATACTGAGGCTAGGAAATGGGCATTTCCTTTCTCCCAGAGCCTTCTCCTTTGATGTCCTAGGAAAGTCTGGAATCACTCGCAACTTGTTATTGTGGTGTTAGAGGGTTGGTCCTTGTATTTGCACAGATGGTGAAAGGATTTTCCAACCAGGCGAGGAAGGCGCGCCTTGCAGAGCCTGCAAACCGGGACAAAGAGGACCTGGCGCTGTTTGGTCGCTGGCAGACAGAGGAGTATCAGCCTCCTATAGCAGTGGATGGAAAGGTAGCTGGGAAGGCAGAGGGCTGCTGTTAAAGGAGGTGTTTTGTATGGAGCTGTGGGCTTTATTTTTCCGGAAGTTGCATGTTTCAGAGGTGAGTTCAGTCAATAACATCTGGATTCAAGATTAAGAGTTCACAGGTAACTGTCCCCAGGAGGAAATGGTCAAAACTTCACTGAGGCCTTTACTGAGTACAAGTAGTGAGTGCCAGCAGTGCAGACTGCTAACTTTATATAATTTTCAGATCTAATTTTCCTAGCCCATGTTTGTTTTGCTGATTCCCTGCATTACACCCGAGTAACAAGGCCTGGGCAGAGAACATAGCTGGGAGATAACCATGCAGCTAAAATCTAGGCTTGTGACTTGTCATGTGGATATTAATTGAACACAATTAATTGAGTGGAATGCAGCAGGTCAGAAGGAAGGGAGAGTCCCTAAGGTGCAGCAGGGATTTTCACCTCTCTCCACAGAGCAGCCATGTCATCATTTGTCTTTAATTTTGCAACAACAGGTTCCTCGGAATGAATATGGAAACGTCTATCTCTTCCTGCCATCCATGTTACCCATTGGCTGCGTGCAGCTGAGACTCCCAAATCTGAACAGATTGGCACGGAAGCTGGACATCGACTGTGCTCAAGCCATCACTGGCTTCGATTTTCATGGCGGCTACTCGCACCCAGTGTACGTAAAGCTGCTTTGCTGCAGCTGGCAGATTCTGATGTCCTGCGGAAGTTGTATATGCTGTGTGAAGGAGCACGTGTGATGAGTTACACGTGCAGATCCCATGAGACAGACGGTTCTGTCAGTACTGAGGAGCTTTTGGTGTGGCTGGGTCAGCAGGCATTTGCTCCCTTTTTCCTTCTAGTAGCTGACAGAGCTACTGTTCTCTGCTCTTCTTCCTAGTACCGATGGCTACGTTGTTTGTGAGGAGTATAAAGACATCCTCATTGCTGCCTGGGAGAATGAACAAGCAGAAATAGAAAAGAAGGAGAAGGAGGTGAGAATTCTTTTTGCAGCTTCCTTATTAACATTTATTAAGTAAATTTCATTGAAACTGTGGAGAGTCAAACAAGGGTGGGCTGTGTAAGCAAGAGGCACAGAGCTCTCTGACCACGAGGGGTGAGCTGCATCCCCCAAATGCCCCGTTTTGGGCTTGCTGTCCAGGCTGCAGCGAGATGCAATAGCAAGTGTGTGCAATATCTGAAATAGTGCGTACACTGTGGTAGTTTCCCATGGCTGGCAGGAAACAAAAATGAGGAATACACCCATGAGATTAAAGTTTTGGAGGTGGTTGTGGTGTAATTCACACGATCAGTGCACGCTAGAAAGCGACAGTGGCAGATGCTGGACACCAATACCTTCTACTCTTAAGAATCCCACTGGTCTGTAATCTTTCCATATGACACTTAAGTTGGTGTGGGTTTTTTTAATGGCAATTTAAAATCTTGAAACTTCTGTATTCTGTGAGCATGAATACATTGAAACTTACAATAGTAAAATTTTTCTTTTTTCAATAACAAACCCACATAGAAGCGTGAGAAAAGAGCTCTGGGGAATTGGAAGCTGCTGACAAAAGGACTTCTCATCAAAGAGAGGCTGAAGCGACGCTACTCCATCAAGGTATTCCGCATTTCTATTAGTGATTTCTTTTTCAGGATGGTATTTCTCTACCAAGAGATTTTTTTTGGCCTTTCCAATGTGTTAGGTTTCCAGCTGTAGAGTGTAGAAGCTCATATCTTCTTTCCTGTTGTTGGCATGTGACCAGCAACTAGTGAAGAAAAGGACACCAGAAATTCAATGTGCTCACAGAAGATTCATTATTGTTTAACAGGAGGTGTTTCCTAAAGCATAGTTTCTGGGTATTACTTTCTGTTTTGACATAACGCCCTTCCAAGGTTGATTCCTCCAAGCCAAGCATGTAGCTAACAGGGTGAGAGGGGGCTGCTTTTTGTTACTAAGTCAGATGTTCTAGTTCTTCATGTTTTCCCCATTGAGAAAGACAAGGAGGATGATCTTTTTAAAGCAGCCTTATTTTTATTCTTCCATTGTCAAAAACATTTTGATTGTGTTTGTTGCGGTCTGGGCGCAAGCGTCCGTACCACCTCCCAATGAAGTGGGATGCCCCGTGGCATCACGGGGGCTGTAGTTCTTTGTTCGCTGTTTTAATAAGGCAGAAGTCCATAATATGTGAGGGATCGGACCCCAACATTGCTGAAAGAATGCTGGACATCCAGGAATAAAAACATACTGATTTGGGTGAGAAACCCAAACCAGAGCAACCAACTTCTGTAACATCATTGTCACTGTGATGGAAGATAAGCCCTTTTAGGAAGGGGTAGTTACGAGTGATCTCTGGAGCAGCTTTTTGATTTTCACACTTGTTTTCCCAGACTGAGCCGCCAGCACCTGAGACAGAGAAAGGAGCAGGATTCTCTTCTGATGAAGAAGGAGGTCAGAGCTCAGAGACGGCCGGCGGGAGCACAGCCATTCCTTGGCCCCAGAATCGCCAGTTGGAGAAGAAAAATGAAGAGAGGACAACAAGAAAGAGCAAGCGAGAAAAGAAAGGCGAAGCAGCACAGTTGTTCCCTTTTGAGAAACTGTGATCAGAACAAGCTTTTCTTTGCTGTTCCCAGCTGCAAGAACAATAGCCACAATAAAAAGTACCCTTTGCCAGTGGACTTTGGTCCCTGATAGCCCCGATGCGCAGTGCACAGGAAGCCAACGTAACTGAGTATCAAGAGTTTCCTTTGCTATCACAGGTCAGTAGATTCCTCCTTTTATCCCTGTACTTAGGAGAAGCAGATGTGCAGTTGTACCTTCTGAGAAGACGACTTTGTGCTGTTGGAGTTTTTTGCACTCTTTTATATATCACTCAGCCCTAATAATTCTGGTTTCTGAGGCATTCCTTTCCTTAGCACTGTCTTTCCCATTTTTTCTCCTTGCCATTTTTTCCTGCTGGCTCAGAACTAAACACAGACACTGGTAACATCTGTGGTGAGCTGGCCAAAGAACTACTAACGCACTCTTTGATTCATACCTTATCCAAATCACTGGTGAGGTAGTTCTGGTCTTACTGTCTCATCATCACAGAAGGGGAAATACTTCCTCTAAGGTGTAAAGAAATCTGCAATCAAGATTTAGAGAAATCTGAACATTTACTTTCTAAATACCTGCCTTTTGTGAAAGCTCTGTTTTGGCTTTTCAGCCTACAGTCTAGTACCTAAGCATTAAAAAACTGTTGAGAGAGAAATGTTAAATCTACACAAGCTTTTCCTGTAGGTTCGTAACAGAAATGCTGATCTGTTTTCTGCGGTATTTTTGTAACTAAATTACACTGACACGGTCTCTTCAAAAATAGAGAATAGAGTCTAGTCACTGCTGGACATTGTCACAGAGGAAAGACTGAAGTGCACAAAAATGGCTTACATTTAATTATGTTACATTTAATTACGTTACACTTAACAATGTTACATTTATGTTCAGAAAAAAAAAAAAAAATCTATTTTTGTACTGTAATGGTAGAACAAAATAAAGTATGGGAAAGAAAGTAACGTTGTCCATTATACCTCCCTTCTGGCCAGCTCTTTCTTCTGTAAGCAGCTCCAGCTCCCTGGAAGGACGCACACAAGGATAAGAGCACACTGTAGTATTCCCGGAAGTCACAGCCAGGTCCCAGGATATCCCAGAGCTGGCTGCTTGTGAATAACGTTTTCAAAAAAGCAACCTAGGTTGGAGGCCTGGACGGTGGAGATGACCTGTATAAAAGCCTTCAAGAAAAATTTACAATTTATTGCCTGAACAAGTAAAACAGCAGAGGGCACAGAAGATGCAGTTCCTTCTGTGTTAGTGCTCGTGCCAATATGCAGGATACACCCCGAGCTGTTACTAGGAACTTGCTTCCCAAAATGGGGACGTATTTGCAGGATAAACAAAACTGCACGTTTATCTCAACCAAAAATAGAAAAGTAGTTCATGTGGAACCTACAAACAAATCCTCCACGTACCCAGACATGAAATGTGCAATACTTAATAAAAAAGAAGCCTACAGACCAACTTTTTGAAAATGGTATTTTATTAAATACACAAAAACTCAACGCTACTACTGCTTTCACCAGCAGAACTGAGCCATCAGACTGAACTGACACCATACAAATACCAAAAGAATGAGAAGAATTAAGGCTAAAAGTAACTACTGCTTCTCAAAACATTTATAACTCAGATCTCTGTACCATTTGTAGCAAACATTTACTTCTAAGTATGTTCAGGTTAAGTTCCTTTGGTACGGGGACATTTCTCCTGACCGTCTTCACCAGACTTCATTTATGAAGACATTTGTACTGGATCGTGTATGCTTACAGAAAAAAGCAGCACACCACCCTGTCGTGCAGGGAGGGCACGTCTGGAAGGCAGACTCTAGCTAGGTGGAGAGAGATGTAAAAACAGTGCAAATAGTCTCTGATCTCAAGTACTGGTTACAGCAGGAATACGTACACGTGAGCTGTCACAACACTACAAGGCGGCATTCTTATAATATAAAGCTCAAAAATCAGGCTACTAATATCTATGAAATCTAATTGGGCAAAAACGTTTTCATTATTTCGTTTCATGCAGTATGCTCATTGGCCTTAAGAAGTGGAGTTCAAGAGAGAGACTGTATACACAGCAAAAAAAAAAACCACAAATATTTTAAAGAATATATATTCAATGATAAAAGTTAATTTTGTTTCAAGGCAGAAGGTTTTATTTTTAAAGGTTAGTAACCTCTGAGTCTCCCGTAAAGAAGTGCCACTTGAAGTTCAGTTTTTGAGATAGTTAGGCGATGGTGTAGTCCACGGTTCCGTTTTGGGTGCGTAACCAAGAACAACTTCAGAGACTTAAAAAGTCGAGGGAAATCAATGCTCAGAGCACTGCTAACCTGGCCACTCATTACCGCAAGTTACTTTTGACAATCCTCAGGCCCAAAGCACGCACTTTACAGCAGTATTGTGTGAAATTCAACCAAGTCGTGTTTTTCCTTGGAACAGATACATTTCCAAATGCATCAGCCAGAGAAGCGTCCATGGCTGGGCGTAGAAGAAAAGGCAGCAGAGGGAGGGTTTGTCATAGACAGGTACACACACGTATTTCCTGAGGACATCTAATCATGGTCCATGTGATGAATCTGGCACCTTCTCCGAACGACGAACACGCCCCACCTGCCAGCGACAACTTGCCAGTTTCTCCAACTGGGGGAATCAGTAAATGCTCAGAGATACAAATCTGCCTTTTCACCAACTTATCATCAATACAGACACTCCAAAATGCTTTTTTTCTTTGAAGTCGATGTCAGTGACTTCCTACGAACAGCATCCTATAGTAGTATTGTTCATGGATAACGTGTATCAGCAAGCCCCTTCCCCAGCTCCTGGTGCGCACTGCCAGACTGCCATTGATCTGCTGTAAGCGTGCTGCAGTAATCGGGACAGAAATGCACTTGAAAAGTTTCTAGCCAGGATTCAGCACCAAACCTGGCCACCTCCTCCTCACTGCTGCTTCTTTGGCGGAACACGAGACTTTGCAACCACAATTGGAACTACAGAGAGCAACCCGATCAGCAAAGCCCAGAGAGGGCGATAGAAGAGCCAGCCAATGGAGATGGTGAGGAGCGACAGCGAACTGGCTACGCAGAAGGCAAATGCTTTTAATCCAATGTTAACCAGATCTCTCACAACAGGAAACCAGTCCACTGCAGAAAGAATTAAACAAGGGATAATGTTGTTGACAAGACGATAGTTTACAAGGAAGCCTTATTCAACCCTAGGATTTGTACACAAACTACTGGCATCAAAAGACAGACTCAAACTGTTTATCAAGAACGCCGGATTTCAGCAGAGTATCTTCAAGGCATTTGATAACTAAGCAACAGCTAAACATATAAGGCAATGGTATCCTCATCTCTTCAGATAATAATCCAAAATTAAGTCTGAAGATTTGTCCAACGCTTGAGAGGCAGAGCAGACTGAAAGCCTTGCAGCTACTGAACAAGTCCACGGCAACTGATACAACATGCTAGCGTAGAAATTAACTGCTGGCAGCAATATATATTGCAGTAGTATGTATATGGATAAATAAATTAGGAAAAAAAAGAAAAAAGAGTTCACAGCTACAAAGAAAATGAGAGCTTTGATGTCTGAAGTCTATACAAGTTTGAAGCACCGTCCTGCTTTTCTGTAGGTTTTTATTTCAACATTTTTCTACATTAAAAGGGTAAACAAAAACTTTCTTTGCTGTTGTTCACAATAGTGTAGAATAACCAGACACAAACACATGTTACTATACAACTACCAGTTGATCTGTTGGGAGGACCACTTGTGTATGGGTGTAGAGAGTAACTGGATTGCAGCATGTTGAGTTAGACTTGAAAGAACCTGCCCAACATGTGCTTTGGCTTCTGATTTAGGTAAGCACTGGGCTGGGATCCTCTGAGACTGGCAATAGATATTTGCATTTTTTTTTCTTTTAAGTTCACAAAGCAACCATCCAGGTCTAGGATCCTGTCTTCCTGCAAGTGCCTACAGCGACTTTCAGAACAAATTCAATCTGAGTTCAAACCAGATTCCTCCTGACCTCCAAATTAATTAATTGCACACATGAAAAAGAGAAGACTATCTAGGGTTTATGATCCTGTTTCTAAATCATTTTACCTTTCTGTAAAAACTTACCTAAAGTATAAAAGATTCGGGTCATTAGGCTGATGCCTACAAACATTGCCAGCCAGCCTGCTGCGCGGAGGGCCCAGGTCTTCATGGTGTTACTCTCATGCTCTTTCTGAAACACTTCCTGAAAGCAAACACCATCACATGCAGCCTGTTTCTCATTTCTTTTCGAGATCCTCTTGATTCCAGCATATTATGAGCAAATCAGAGCCAACAGCTTGTTAGGAGTACAAATTCTTTCAGAGAAGATACACAGCAGCTCATTCAGCAGGGTCTTTTTGTGCAATCCTGCAGCACACTACAATAGATCTCCAAGTGCAGCACAAGAGAAACCAGCATTTTTCTGAATTACAACAGCTGAAGAATCGCCATTTGACACTATAACCACAGGCAGAAGTCACGCAGCTTTTGCCACAAATAGGTACATTCAACATTACTGCTGAAAATAAGACACTAGTAAGTAAGTGTAATAAAGGAGGAACAATCCGACTCCACTATGTTTGAAGGAAAAGAGAGAAAAGGCAGCGATATCCACCGATGGCTGAAGCAAAGACACGTGAAAGCCAGGAAGCAGTATGTAGGGATGAGAAGATAAAAGGTGTATATTTGATCAGGCAAAGCAAAGCATCTATTTGCAAGAATTCTGAGTAAGATTTTTTTTCAAAATGGGTTGCGTGCTCCTCTGGTTCTGTAAAACATACACATGAAGATGGCTAAGACATGATAAAGCCCTTAGTGGGAAAAGATGTGTATGACTGAGGGCTTATTTGTACTAACCAGAACTCTACAAATTATTCTTTTCTAGTGAACTAATTGCCAATGAACTAAAATTATATCTAAAGAAGATTCAGAGCTCACAGCAGAGCTGATTCTACTGCTACTCTCAACTCAAAACAAAAGCCTTTTAAACTATTTTGGGAACTCCTGTAAATTCTTGACATCTGGGATCTTTGCAGCAGGGCATGAAACAATCATTCATGAAAACAAACCTACTAAAAGGAGTAAATGAATCACCAAATTGCTGGAGCATGCAGGATTTATTGGAGCATAATGCTCCGCCTGAAGGTTCTTTCTCAGCCAGCACAGCAATAAACATTTCAAACAAGCCTGAACTCCTGTTATTAGAAGCTGAAGCGAGGATAGCTCCTACAGTTTGCTTAATTAAAGCCTGATTTTTACTATTTTTACATACAGCCCTTTCAAAAGCATGTGCTTGCACGTGTAAGTGGGAAACTACCAAAGAGCAAATAAAAGCAAAATGAGAAGACACAGAAACAGCTTTTAAAGCAGAGGATGTTCAGCAGCAACACAAGGGGATTTTAGAAAAATGAATATACAGCTACTTTAGTTGTTCCTTTTTAAAATAAATAAAAACCAAACCCCAACATCAGGACTAACTATAGCCAAATTATGCAGTGCTAGGGGGTGAAGAACGGCATTTTGCTGCAACACAAAGAGCGGGCAGAAACCTGGAAGGCAAACACAGGCTATAACATGTTGTCCTAGAAAAAGGAGAGAAGAAAGCCAATGTTGAGATCGAGTATCTTCTCCTCTAGAGCAAGTATGAAGAAGAGAGCTCCATGCTTCTGCACCACCCTCTCCAATTTTAACCCTACACTAGCACAGTGTGCTATCTCACCTCCACAGAGAGGTCCCCAGGGTACAGAATCTGCAGGACGTCTCCAGACTTGGTATGATATGGAACCAGTTGATCACCTCGCTGGCGAGCAATCACAGTCACCTTTGAGGAAAAAATATTTACTGGTTACTGCGTTGGGAACAGAGTTTGCAAAATACAGAAACAGCTGAAGACTCACCTTATCTGCAGAGCCCAAATGAGGGTCATCTCCACTGAGACCTGCATAGAAGAATGAGACACGAAGGTCTCCTACCTACAGGCAAGAGAATATTGGAAGTCAAGAAGGATTTCTTTAAAAGGTGAATCACAGGAAAGACAACTCTGCATGGAAACACTCTTTATATATCAACACTTTTTCTGGACATTTGTGTCAAGCCAGAGGATACCCAGAATGATTTCCAAGCTGGACTTTTTTTGGGCCTCGTTGACAGCTCAAATGCTGTTTTGCAATACCTGCTGTGATTTAGCTGCAGGAGCACATAAACACCAATGAGATCCCATGTGCATCCCTTGTCATTTCATCTTTTGGCAGAGGAGGGCAGGCAGCACAAGCTGACAACAAGCTAGTTCATGTACTCCCTTCAGTACAGCAAGGCAGAGGGAGAACCCACCTCCCCAGCACCATCCTGTCTCTTTCCATTTAAAAGCACAGCAGAGTCAAGAAAACAGAAGACAAAGAAGCAGGATCAGAAGCTTCCTGCAAAAGCAGCACTAATGCTGAAGGACTGTGATGGTCTGCACTCCAATTTTTACATATTTAAATAGAAATGGGACATGCCTCGACTTTCTTTTTCACATAATAGCAATCACTGCTTTGGTTTATCTTTCTCATCTTACTTCTGGACGCCTGGGGTTCTCACTGTGGTAAAAGTAATCTCCTCCTCGGGTAACATCAGCATGTGGGTCCTCAAGGTTTGACAAGCTCAGCTGCTTGAAGTTATCAATTTTATCCACAAGACCTAAGCAGAATAAAGAATCAAGCTCAGGTCCGATGTCTAACTTGGAACAGCCAATTTGCTGGCTGGCTTCCCGATTATCCTTGAAATTACCACCACTGTGGAAAGAACCAAAGTCCACTGCTGATGCAACAGCAGACACAAAGCCTGTACTGAGCAATCCTTACCCTTGGAAAGGACAAAGCTGCCAACCTGGACGTTAGGAGAAACAGCAGTGAAAGACTCCACAGCCATGGCACTGAGGAACGGAGAGAGTCTTTGATTAGTCTCAGAATTATGATCAAACTTGTGATTTACAGTATGTAACATACAATGCAAAAGGTACTATGTCAAACATCAGGAGAAACTCAAAGAGCTAAGTTGCTGTCACGGTGTGAAAACAAATCCATCAAGAAACTGTGTCCAGACTTCATAGTGTTGGAGCCATTACAATAACTTCAGATACGACTGTCTCATCCCCCAACCTGACCTTCCATCCACACCATAGGATTTCACTATTTTTTTCTGTACTGAACCTATAATGTGCTGAAATGGAGTTCAGCTCTTAGGAAGCTCTTCAGTGGTGATACAGAGGTTGACTGACAATGAATTAATCACATTCCTAGATGAATTCCTGCAACATTTAACTATAGTCATAAATACACTTTATTTCTGGCCTGAATTTATTTAGCTTCTGCTGTCAACTACTAGATCTTAACTTCTAAATTAAGAAACCTAGCTCATAAAGCTTCTCCATATAAAGGTACTGCTACATCATGGCCAAGTTAATTAAATTCCAAACTCAGGAATCCTTTCCTTACAGACTTGACTTCATTCTCATAAGTAGTACTACTAGAATCTCTGTGGTAGTAAACAACACATTTTCTTTTCACAGATGGCTAAGTTGTATAAAAAGATAAGATGGATGGATGGAAGGAAGAAGCCATGTAGTACACACTTAAAATAGAGTCTCTTAATGCTAGGCAAGAATTCTAAAGTTCACTGTGCTGCTCAGTCTCCTTGGTTTGTACCAATACAGGTCAGTTCTTAGCTGCAGCAGCTTTTAACTGACATGCTGCGACAGCACTAAATAGAAAATGTTTCTTACTCTCAGCTGGAGATTTGCATTTATTGGAGAAGGCTTGGAGAATTTTCATTAACAAAAAAGTGTGCATGGGGAGGAGAGACAAAGCAGATATGTCATCTGTGCATCCTTGTTTCCATTGTCTCTCATCTAAACAAGTCTGCTAGTTGGGACTTAAAAACACATAGAACTTTGCTTTCCTTTAAGTAGCACTTCCAAATAAAGGGCAGTGCATTTGGATGAGCCCACAGAACAAAAAAAAAGTTCTGGAGATTTTGCAAAGTTCAAACTTTGATTGAAATGCTGGTCCTACTATCTCTGAAGCTGTACGTTTCACTCACACGATGTTTTTTGCCAGATGGCATCCTGCATTCCAAGGCACCAAGCAGGTGCTGTGAGAATGATGAGCAAGCTGAAACTCTGCATTAAAAATGGCACATTATAGTACAACTAAAATGCTGCCGATGAGAGATTTATGAAACAAATTATACATGGGCAATTGCCACCATTAAACCTGTGAGCTCATGCACACTAGCTCAGAAAAAGCAGCATGCAAGTGGTGTGACAAGCTCATGGGATGCCTGCTACTCTAACCCTGGACTTGTAATAGAAGAACACATTAGTAATAGACTGCACTAACAAACAATAAATGTCAGAAAGGAACCCACTCAAGTTCTCCTACATGGAGACCACATGGTCCAAAAGTAATACAAGAATAGCCTGACATCCAGCTAATGGATAGCTTCATTCTAGTTCCACCAGGCAATTTTAAACTGCTCTCTAATTTCTCTGTGCATTAGTTCTTCCAACTACCAAAATACCAAGAGTTTCCATCTACTTCACTGTGTCAGGAGGATCAGTCATTTAGCCCTCACCTTTGATCAGATACAGCAACAGAACCCAGCGGGACTGTGCCAGGTGGTAACTTACCTTGGGTTCTTGTGTCCAATTTCTCGATCAAAGTTTCTGCTGTTCACAACTTCTGATTTCCACTCAGTATCTAAAGAAAATGATATAAAGGTTGAGGAGAAGATGGGAAGAATTGCCACCCAGATCTTAGTTACGGGTTCTAAGTTACACTTCTAGTATTACTGTTTACATCAAGGTGTGTATGTGATAGTCTGTACGGATACTTAAATCCATCCTCCTAGCATATTAACAAGGAACGGCAGGATTTAGGAAAAGAAAAGGAATCTCAGGGGTAAAACTGGAATTCAACTTAGCACAGTGGGAGCTTTGCTGTTGGCATCTTCCATGATCTGGCTTTGATTCCCAGCTCCACTCTTTGGGAATAATCTGGTTTTGCGAGGAAAGGCTGTGAGCTCTGCTGGAATGCGCAGATCTCAGTGCAGTCAAGTAACATATAGAGATGGTACCTGTATGTACCACTGTCCAAAATGCATAATGCTGCCTTTGTTTGGGCCGCAGCAGCCTCCCCACATCCCCAGAACAGACTCCACTAGGTTCCTTGTAACTCCTACAAAATTAGAGTCCCTTTTTTGAGCAGCTTCCATATTGAATATAGCTTGCTCTACTTCCATGAAGGACTAGAGAGGAAGGAAAGGGAGGCTGGTGAAAAAGTGAAGTAGGAATCATTGTAAGGGATATTCGGTAAGGGTATTGGGTACATGGCAAGATTGTGGTAGTGGGGGGGTGCTGCAGGGATGGTCTCTGTGGGAGGAGGTCAGAGGCTGCCCTGTGTTGGACACAGCTGGCTCTGCATCGAACCCAGTGCAGGCTACAGCTGAGCCCATCACTAACAACATTTTTAAGAAAGGCCAGAAAACACCAAAAGAGGAAGGGAGGGAACAAAAACCAGTAAGAAACAACAGAGGGAACACTCAAGTTGGAGGAGGAGGTGCTCCACAGCAGAGCAGATATTCAGTGTAGCATGGGAAGCGTCCATGCTGGAGCAGGGGAAAAGTGTGAGAAGGAAAGAGTGGCAGAGAGAAACAACTACGTGCTGACTGTAAACCTCCTCCCACCCCCTGCACCGCTCCCTGCCCCACTGAAGGGATGGGCGTAACCTGTGGCAATAACAGGGAGCAAGGGTAGAGGAGTCTGGATTGAAGTTGAGCCTGGGAAAGGGTGAAAGCAAATGTGTTTTGCCAACACTCAAATCAGTAATTAACTATTTATTTTAATTGACAGTAAATTAATTGCCCCCAAGTCAAATCCATTGTGCCCACGATCACAAGAGGTAATCAATGTCCTCGTTTGATTTCAACCCACAAGCTTTCTCATTCCTGTTCTTCCCAACCTCTTCCCCAGTCCTGCTGAAAGGGAGCGTAAGCAAGGAGCTGCGTGGGCCCTTGGCTGCCAGCCAAGCCTAACCCACCACATCTAATAATATCGAGACTTTTACTGGACAGAATCCATCAACCTCAAGAGGGCGGCTGTTTTTTTAAAATAGCAGGTTTTTTGTTCCCTGCCACTGTTAAGACTGTAGTTCACATCTCACAACCACTAGCTTTGCTCCTTCTCTATCTCCATGCTGCAGGGTCCCATCCTTTACTGACCTGGGATATTTTTATATTCACACCCAGAAACTGCTGCACACTCATGTTACACATCCAAGTGCTTTAATAAAAGATAAATGAAGCACAGAGACCATTCCTCAGGTATACGATGACTCAAGAGTATTTTTCTGCCACTGGGTAGATCAGAATAATGCTCTCAGTTCTGCTCCTGCCAAAAAAGTGTTTGGCAAAAGCCAGAGCGCACACTGGAAGGTGCTGGTGGTTTTCACTAGCTGATAGCAACACCTAAACAGACTCTCAACACGCAGTCTCAGAGGCTGGAGCTACACTGTCCTTCCCTGTCCTCTTCTGCTCACACCCAACACATGCCCAATTACTTCACTTATGAAGAGTAATCTCAGGAGTAGCTTTGAACACACTTCTATCTCTGCCCATCTCCTGTCACTGGGGACATCATGGGCCCTATCTCTGGAGCATCCTATCCCTGGATGCTGCTCTGAACCCCTAGGAGTTCCAAGAAAAAACCTCCTGTAGTAGCTGCTTGCTAACCGCACACCTCCTTTCACCTCAGTTACCTCAAGAAAGGGAGGCCCTGTCATTTGTTTAGGAAACAGAATTTTTGCTTATTTCTTCAGATTCCTTTCATTTCTTTCCCAACAAGAATATACAAGGTTTACAACAAAAATCAAAATACACGCACACATAAAAGACCAAAGTTACATGCATAAAAGGACTTTCTGTTGATCAACTTACTGTATGAATACTTTGTCTCTTTCTTAATCTCACCATTCTCTTCATATTCCCTGCAGAGAAAAGGGGTGGGATGAGAACAAAAACCGTGCACACACCCCTGCTCAGGGCAGAATACGCTTCACAAATGAAATGCATGGACAGCTTACTGGCAACACAAACTTATCTTTGTAAGTACACTAACTCTTCTCTGAACTACCTATTCCGAAGACATAGATTCTCTGTACAAGCAGAAAAAGATACACAAATGCTAAACAGCCACAACCCTTTTATTCCCATGTTGCCAGCAAGGTGTTGACTAGATCAGTGTAGCAGAACCAGTATGAAAGACAGTGAGACAAGCTGACCTAAATCAACAAGTCTTTTACAGATATTGTACCATAAGCATTTTAAAATTGAGAAGTTATTTCTCACACTTTCACAACCTCTGACTTTTTTTTCTTTGTATGACACAAAAGACATTTGGAACGTGAGTTCTGTGGAGTCAGGTCTATATAAAGCTGGTAACTCTTATAGTACTGCCAGTGGAATTATTATTAATAGCAGAAACATTTTTCCCCTTCTGCTTGCAACTATTAGCAGAATAGCTAACATCTCACTACAGTTTTGCAAATCCGCTTCAGAAGATACCTTGACTGCAATATTGCCTGCTATAAACTCATCCAAGCGTCTCCCAAGCAACTAAAATTTGCAGTTTACTTTCACAGGTAGAAATTAACATTGGCTTTTGATTATTATGGATAAGGGGAAGCAGAGTCTTCCAAAAGTCGAGAAATCATGTCTTGGTTTAATTAAGTACTTCCATTAGCACGTGTATGAAGTACCAAAGAAAATAAGAGACTCCCATCATAGTCACATGCCAAAAAGTCTCCACAAGTCCGAGAAAATAATCTGACTTCCAGATTCAATTGTATTCATAGGGGTTTTCTAACTGCTTTGAAATACTCTAGTGGATGTTAGGCTGTAGGTATCAACCAGGCAGTTTGGGGGTCAGTAGTTTTATCAAAGTCTATTCTGGAATTCATAATGGAATTTGTTGGATTCACTTACTTTTCTAACAAAAGTTAAGACCCCTTTGGGAGATTTTAAAAAACAAGCAAGCAATCAACAACCAACCAAAAAAAAACCCCAACATTATTACTAGTCACTGTCATCGTGGAAGAAATGAAGAAAGCCAAGGGAAAATATGAAGAAGTTTCTGGATTCAGCAAAAATCTTTTTTTATTTCCTTTTTAAGGACAAGGAAAAACAACTCTTGAGGATCTGTGATCAAGTTTTAGAGAACGGCAGCAGGAAAGGCTTAGCAGATGCAGGGAAAAAGAGGATTATGAAGTTTTATTTGAAAAAAAATTCAGGAACGAGTATTTTGGGACCATGCTTTTGATTCTGGTAGTCAACTAGGAAGCAAGGAGAATTATGGGGGTGCAGTTACAAAATCCTGATGGGCAGAAAGTACATCAATAAAGAAGAGAAACTTTAGGAAACACTAGAAAGGATAGAAATCAACTGAGTCTTGGGGAAAATCAGAGTGGGTTTTTAAATAAAATGTTAAAGATCTTTGAATTCTGCTGACAATACGTATGACAGAAAATAAGTCAGCGGACTCTGAGGTGGCCCAGCAGAAGACAACAATAATGAAAACAAAAAAACCACATCTGCAGCATGGAAGCCAAGAAACCCTATGTGAACAAAATCAGGAAGTGGAAACATTTGATAACAGGCCTTGAACGTTATTCAAATTTTATGACATGCAAATTCTGCAGCATTGACCATCTAGAAGACCTGACGTTTCCAGGGAAATGAAAATGACTTTAAAAAAAACTCAAGAGCTCTAGAATTCTCCTGCCATAAAGACTTGTTGGGTTGTTTTTTTGTTTTCTTTGGGAGTGGGGCGAGAAAAAAAAGATGTGATAGGATCATGTTATTACAACAACTTTATAAACAACTTTTAAAGATTTCATTCACTTACGTGGAATCTTCATATTCAACCCACTGATACATTTCCACGTTACGCTTAAGTTTGACAGCCTGGATGGAGAGCCCATAGCTGGGATCAAACAAAGGCTATTTAAAAATAAAAGAAAATACAAGTCAGTGTAAATGTTGTACCTCACAAACTCAGACACTGTACTTTTAGTATCAAAAGCACTAACATGCCACACTGTACATAGACAGGACTATGTTATGGACAGATGAACATGGGATAGAGATTCCCTGTACAAAAGGGAATTGAAATTATCTGCCAAATGCAGTGGAAGGGTAAACGCAGCTCGAGGTAGCTTGGGAGTAGGGAGACCAAGGCTGTACAGTGTCTCCTTGATTCCAGGCCACGAACCAAAGCTTGGGCAGCAGAAGAGGAGAGAAGCTACATGCTTCTCCCTGGATATCAAACAGAATTTTAATCGGGAAAGACTCTTCCTCCCCTCCAAGCTTGAAATGCTCGTATTCTCAAGACACTATTTTATTTACCTTAGATGTACTCAGAGAGCCAGCTAAGTGCACCAACCTCCCTTCATTCTGCTGTGACACACTGTGGATGCTGTCAAGAGGGATCACAAGAGAGAGTCCCTCATCAAGAGATTTGGCTGTCCTTAGAGCTCGTCCCTGTAATCAAAAAAGGCAAAATCAAGTTGTAGAGAATCTATGGTACAGCAGTATTCCGCGAAATAGTTAGCGGACAAGCAATCTGATGACCCCAAGGAAGCCTTGCATCTTCAGCCTCAAGTCACGTTCTCAGAACACACTTGTATTTCTACACTCTCTTTCTCTTGCTGACCAAGTTTGGGGCACTACTTCTTACACACGCAGCATGACCATTGAGAAACTTAGTCAATGTTAAACACACATAATTATTCCCACAAGGATCTAAAATTATTACTCTTCACCTCTTGTTTGTTGTTCATGATAACTGCAAAAATTATGGCAATTATGGTCCTTTTTCCACAGACCCATAAAACTACTTGGCAGAAGTCTTCCTTACTATCATGTTATGGTGTACTTTTTCCTGCAGTCACTGAAGCTGGGAGTAGTTATCCTTCCTCTTGTAGCAGTATAAAAGAAAGTCTTCAGTATAAATTCAGAGTTCTGCTCCCCTACTCCAAAACATGTATGTTTGCAACAGTAGGGTGTTAGGACTCCCTGGTTACTTTAATTATTTCTTTAATCTAAAACCAAAATGTAAAATAACACTGAGAATACTTAACACCCTGAATTTTGCAACGTGGAGTATGAATTCCTTTAATGCAATTATAAGAACACTAGAAGGGAGGATGTTATCCCAAGAGAAGACTGGAACATGGCTGGCTCATACAACCCTCTTTCGATAATACTACAGCCTGTTCCCTCATCAGCTTACAAGTTTTGGATCTTACCCCTCATCACACTCTGCCACTGTCTCTACCACACTCAGTTCTACAGAAACTCTATCTGTAGCCCTGTGCTTTCACTCTTCTGCTATATCCCAAGCATAAGCACCAGGCTCTCCAGATATGGATGAAGTAATAAAGCTTTAACATGACTATTTTAGTAAGTCTATAAATGCAAAACTAGTTGAATGTCACCTCAGCTGTGACATTTTAAAGCTGCATATAAACACTGACAGTATTTCACTTACTTCATTAGTAAAAAGAAGGTAGAAAGACAGAAGAAATGTCACGAGTCCCATCAACATGCCTCCAGAAGTCTCGCTGAGCCTCTCCAGGAACCCTGGTTTGGACTCGCTTGTGATCTTAACATGTTCTTTTCTGCTGCCAGTGTCGGAGAACTGTTGGAGACAAACCAAAAAATGCAACATTGATGTGAAAGGGGAAGGCATTTGGTTTCAAAGTAAGTCTTTTAGCTTTGCTAACACTGCTGCTCTACAGAGTAGCACCTCTTGCCTTGGACCAAAACTTTCCCACAGCCTTATCACACTTTTGGTACAAGGAATACAGTAAATAAATCTGAGCCTAATGGAAAACGTAATTGCTGTTACAGCGGTTCAGCACGTTCCTTCAAGCCTTCTTCAGTCTATTTCTAGGCTCTGTTTGGTGTCCACGCCCTGCATTCAGGCCCTGACAAACTGAGTAATACTCCTGAATTCCAGACCAACTAAAACACAGCTATAAATAACAAGTCACATCTTACCTCACCAGTGGAAAAGCGCCTGCATACTTTAAAATAATTGCATCTAGAGCAACAAAAAGAGGTATCTTAAAACCCAGCCACTGTTGCTGCCCTAGCCAGGACCACATGAAAGCGGGGCCGCCCGCGGGGACACCAGCGGAGGGGAATAACCCAGAAGTAACTTCCATTCGCACACGCAGCCAAAAGAAGAGCGGAGGCTGCTCTTCTGCCCCTCTCGGGATGCCAGGCGGGACGTGGCAGCGGCCCCTCCGCCGCACAGGGGCCCTCGCCCCAGGCCAGCCACCCCGGGGAGCAGCCGGAGCGGGAACGGGCCGACCCGGGGGCCGCCACACGCAGCGCGGCGCAACGGCAGGACCAGCCCGAGCCCCACTTACATTCCTCGACATCTTGAGCCTCTCGTCCTCGCCGGCTGCCACCTGGAGAGCCCGCGGGAGCCGCCGCCGCCGCCGCCGCGTCCCGAGAGCCCGCCCCGCCCCTCGGCCCCGCCCCGGCCCGCGCGGTGCATGCCGGGACGCGTAGTTCCGGCCCGGGCAGGCCGGGAGCTGTAGGCCGGCGCCCGGGCGGGGCCTGGCAGAGCCGGCTGCCGGGCCGCAGGAGGCGCGTCAGCGGCCAAGGCGCTTCCGGAGGCGGGAGGTCGCGGCGTGGAGCAGCGTGCCGCTGCCCGGTGCTGCGGCGGTGGCCGAGGAGGAGCGGAGGGGGCGGCGGAGCCAGTCTGCGCGGGCGCTGCCGGGGGAAGGCACCGGACGGCTCCGCCATGTCCTACTGCAGGCAAGAAGGTGCGCCCGGATGCCCTTCCCAATGTCATGCCGCCAGGAGAGGCCGGGCGGGCTCGCCCTGAGGGCTGGGGGCAACGCGGGGCGGCCGCCCGCTCACCGCAGCCCGCGCAGGGGAGAAGAGGCGCGGCAGCGGCCCAAGGGCCGAGCGTGGCGGCCGGGGGAGCGCTGCCGCGCCTCCTTCCCCCGACCTTGCTCCTCGCGGCAGGCGGGAAGCCGCGGCGGGGCGGTTGGCCGTGAGGCCGGAGAGGGCGCGGGGAGCCTCCGCCGCCCTGCGGGCCTGGCCGGGCCGCGCCGCGCTCCCGCCCGGCTGCGGCGGCGCCTGGGGGCGAGGCGGCGTGTGCGGGACGGAGAAAGGGCCGCCCCGCAGCCGGGTGTTGAAATGGCCGGAGCTGGGCGTGTGCGCGCCTCGGGGCGCCGGGTGTGAGCTCGCCAGGCTTCGCTGTGGCGCGGCTGAGGCGGGCGGGCCGGCGGCCTCTCGCCTCAAAGTGCCCTCCCCCAGGGGTTGAATTTTGAGCAGTTCAGCTTAAGCGGCCGGAGGTGGGGGTTTTCTACCTGTTTCAGAGAAGCACCGTAGATGGGCGGGGTGGGTAGGGTGCGAGCTTTATGTTTCTTTATCTGTGCAAGGTATTATGTTGAAAGGGTTGTGGTACTTATGAGGCTTGACCACTTAATATCCTGGGAGATACATCCCCACCTTTAAAATAATGTAAGTGATTAAATGTAAAATGTAAAACTGGAAAAAAACCACACCCTATTCTGTAGTTCCAAATGCCCATTTGAAGTTATCAACTTTGGCGCGCTGAATGCTGATTATAAACTGTGATGAGGTGGTCGTAATCTATGGACCTCTTTATGGTTTTAATTTATTTAAGAATATTTTGGATCTTTGCAAGATCTGTAAGTTGTCTTACAGCGTCCTACAGAGTTGCAGTCGCAGAGGTTAAAGTTCATATGTTTCTCATTACTTTTATAAAAGAAATGACTGGACATTCTACATTGTCAGGTTTGCTGGAGTATGATGCAGAGTTGACAGAAAACTTTCCCTTTTGAAAAGGGTTTAGATTTATCTGTTTTTTAGACATGTTTAAATGCATTTTGGTTACTGAGCAAAATAAAGGAAGTTACTGAACATGTGCTGGTTGAGGTCACATTGAGGGGCAGGTCATACTAATTTCTAATACACTGAGCCACTGTAGTGGCCTTTATGAATTTGGAGAATGAAAGGAAGTTCATGGGGGGCTTACCATTTTGGGTTTCTTTTCCACTCAATGAAGACTCAGTTCTGTGTTCAGAAGAGTTTCAGCTAGCTGTGCTTTTCTCCTTGTGTCTGCCTCAGAGTGGTTTTGATAGTTTTAGAGTTGTTAGAAAACTCCGCTCCGGTTTCCAGCCAAGCCTCCCCACACCCCAACACAGAACTCTTGATTTGTTAAATCCAGAGTGGCACAGGAGCAGGAGGTGCGCTGGGTTGGTTTTCTGTTCTTGGTCATGTTCGCAGCACCTTGCAATATAGTTGCTTCTACACTGTTACAGTGCTCTTCAGTATTTAATTCAGATAATTACTGTAAAGTATTGCAACAGTCTTTAACAAAGAGTACTATCATTAATAAGTATTCTATTGAACATGTTACTGTAATTTAGTATAGTTCTTCTTTTGCTCTTTTTTTTTTTTTTTTTTGTGTCTAACCCTTTCATCTGCATTAGTCCTGGTAATGGAGTAGTTTGAGCTTGTTTTGAAACAGGTTTTTAACTTCACAGTTCAATGAACTGTACTGTGATCTGCAGCCATTACAGTATGTTGTGAAAATTGGAACTTTAGAAGAGTAGAATTTCATATGTGTATATTTTGTCTGAACCAAGACTCTTCTAGTTGAGGGTGATTGACAAATACAAGAGACTTCATTCAGCATTAATGTTAATGCATCATGTTGAATATCTCATTACCTTGTGCTTTGTAAATTAACTCCTTCTGTCTCAGCTTTCTCTGAACTTTTGCTTGTTGTCTCCTATATGGTAGGAAAAGACAGAATTATATTTGCGACCAAGGAGGACCATGAGACGCCAAGCAGTGCTGAGCTGGTTGCAGATGACCCAGATGACCCTTATGAAGAACAAGGTCAGTAGTAAGCAGAAGAACGAAAGTAAGAAGTAATACATTACATATAGGATATCCTGATAATCTTTAAAAAAAAAAAAAGAACAACAGAAAACAAAACTTGTATGAAGTAGGAACAAATTATTTATTCATTTTTAAAACCTGAGGGCAGCTGGTTATTCAGTAGATAAACACTCAAAATCTTAGCAGTTTTACCTTCCAAATTAGGATGCCACAAGTGACAGGCTTTCCTTACAGTGGGTTTTTTTGATGATCTTTCAAAGTGGCCTGTTGAAATACATCAGTTGGTGGCTTACAGCTTTGGTTAGTAGCCAGAGATATTCAGAAAAAAAAAAATTCTGTCCTTTCTTTTATTAACAAGGTTAAAGCTTAACCAGTTAAAGTGATGGTTGTTTTTTTGCTGTTTTAAATGATAAAGTGCAGTTTTCAGAGAAGCTGAAGTGATTTACATTTCTTACCTGCCTGTGTGCAGCTGAAATGACCCAATCATGATCTCTGAATATCCAATTTGATATAAATGTTATCTGACTAATTCTGTACTCTACTAGTAGCAATCTAATCACTAACTAGTAGTAGTGTCTTTCAATGGCACATGACAGGTAAGTTCAAATTACTCAGTTCTCAACTAACCATCTTGCCTTGAAAAGATGTAAGTCAAGATTACATTTCATACATGAAGTAGATCTAACTGGCAAATGGAGAATATTTCTGAGATCAAGACTTGTAATAGTCTGATTGCACAGAGCCTATTTTAGCTTGTTTCCAATGCATAAATGAAATAATCATCCTATGATGATTTAAATAATTTTTTCCTAGCTTAATAAATTGTCGCGAAGATCTGTGAGTTTGGGTTAAAGTTTTAATCACCTTTATGCTTACAGGTCTTTCAGCTTTTTCACTTTGTGTGATCTCATTGCTTTCAGCTGAGCTGAGATTGAAGTAAATGCTTCACCCTTTTTGAAGTTTCATTAGAAAGTGAAAGTTATGCGGGTGGCTCTGTGACCTTTGGAGGGCAGTATTTAAGCACAGTTTAGCAGCTGGAGCACAGGGTGGCTTTGTGAGCTGTGTGCTGTATAGTTTAATTTAACCGTATCTTCCTGTGTCGTTAGCTTTTTTCATACATAGATTTGTGTTGAGAGGATCTTGCATTTAGCTGCCTATCTTGACTTGTATGTAGTCACTAGATACATCTACAAGTTTTACTTATCAGCAGTAATGAGTCCATTCAGTTTTATAATGACCAAATGAGAACAAATGAGATAATTTCAATTTCGGAAAGTGGTTTAAAAACTGCAGTTTAGTATCTGCCAGGTATTCTTCTAGTTCATATTTTCAGGCAGGTTGTTTTGCTGGCTAGGATCCAATACCCAAATTGCCTATTTGCTGGAAACAATCTATGCTTTAGGATTTGGCATCATCTTCGCCATGGAAATGGTGCTTCAGCCCCTACAGATTCCAAACAGAGACCCTTCAGGCAATAAATTCTATGTGACATTTATATCTGTTACTGCATTGATTGGGATAGAAGATGGAACCTACAGATAATTCATGTAAAGTAGTTAATCCTTTGGTAGAAAACTGTGTCTGAGGAGAGTTCATTTTTAAGAGTATTTGCTGCTGTCAGTGTGCTATGTAGAAGTGAAACAAAATCGGAGTTTTTAACTCTTGTTTCAAGAAAATTTTAAAATCCATTATTTGTCTGTTAAGTGAAGCATTAACAGCCTGTAATGATTAGATGGTGGATTTAAGTTCCCCATTCCTCTTCTGTGGCCTTTGGCTTCCTGTTTCCTCTGAAAAACTGGAGACTCCGTGCAAAATAAAGCAAAGAATACTTTTTCTATATATATGTCACATCTGAAGAACATCCAAACCCTTGGAGATTTTATCATTCACAAGTCACCTTGTGTGGTGTGCAGCTTAAGAAAGTGGTTTGCTCTTTAGCCAAGTAAATTCATGAATGCAGTCTGTGTTGATGTTACATGTGGTTGTTTCAAGTTCACCTGTCTTCGCCCTTGTAATCATTCGTGGTCTTTGGTGATAATTAAGTATATTTTTAGTAAAAGGTGTCTGTGTACCAGCAGCATGTAGATGCATATTGGTCCTGTAACTAAGCATCTATTTTTGACACCACATTTTCAGAGGAAAGGAAAGGATGCCTGTCTGGGGTCTTGCATGATAGAGAGACATACGGCAAAGGGTTGGAATGTGAACATACAGAGACAATTCCCTTGGTACCTCTGAAGAGGGGATCCTTTCCTTTTGTGTCATGCCCCACTCTCCCATCCAAAATTAATCCTTTTCTGGTTGTACGTATACCACAAGCGTATAGTCTTGAGCCGTGTATTTGGGTAATAAACTAGCCAAAATTAAAAGAGCCACTTGTTCCTTGTTTAAATGCTGTATTCATTGATTCCTCTTACGTGTATTTTGCTGGGTGTGGGAAGGCCATGCTGAGGAGGAGAGGTGGTGGAGTTTTTTCCTAGAAATCCTATATTTACAGCCTGGTAAGAGAACTTGCTTCTTAGACTATATAGCAGGAGAGAAAACAGAAAAAACCAGAAGCTACTTAATGTCAGGGACATGTTACAGTGAGAGTGTGACTGTGAGATTCAAAAAGAGAAACTCTGTAAACTGTTTAAGTAGTGGTAATAAGTTCAGATGGGTATTTGTTGGTGTGTGGGCTTTTTTGTGTTTATTTTGGTTTTGTTGTTGGTTTGTTGTTTTTTTTCTAAGCATGCAATAAGTTACTACCATGTTTTAAGGGTTCTCTGAAAATTCACTTGAATGATCTCAGGCTACAATGCATCAGATCAAAACAGAAACAATTGATATATCACAGGATTTAGCTGCATCTAATGGGAGTGAAATTTGTGGGCAGGAAAGACGTAGGCAAAATGTTTGGGAATATGTTCAAGTGCAGAAGCTCTGGCTCATGTTCTTCTTTAAAAGATGATTGTAAAGGGCTTTGCTGTACATAAAGTAACACGCAGGTTTTTCTGATTTAGCTTCTGCTTTGAATAGAAGACTCAATTTCCAGAGTTCAACTTCTGTGTCATCATTAACTAGAATGACTCTTTTAACGTTTTCTGCTGAACTTATGCACTGAGCACTCATGTCTGGGGCAGAATAGATTTATTGTATAGATAAGCCATAGTATGTATTGCTTTCTACCACAGCTGAAACTTTTATTTCAAGTTTTGCTTTTTGTAGGGGCCTTTTTCATATTTGAGATGAAAGTATAGTTTACTATTTTTGGATGGTTCTTATTTTGCTCCAGGCATTAACAAACATTAGTCTTTGAGCAGCCTACTTTAGTTGGTCAATCATTCACTCAGGAAAACTCGTCCTCTTGTTCCCTTGGGAGAAAATAAAGTTGTATAGTATTGGGTTTTTATCTCTATCAGTTAAGAGATTTATTTATGTTGTTCTGTCAGTTATGAGGTTTTGGTTGGCAAAATGTTAATGGCCAAAAACATTGAAATAAATGAAGCCATGTGAAATGGGAAGGCAGACAAGCCAGTGTAGGTTCAAGTTGGCATTTCATATAGCAGCGTATCTCAGAGTTCACTCTGTGTGCCTTTTAACAGCTGCGGCTGATGGACACAAATTAAAAATTCATTTGCAGCATTTTTGAAATAACATTCTCACCGTAAAGCTTATTTCTGGTCTTACGTGCTGCTGATGGAATAATTTAAATGTGAAAGATGTCTAGTTTTCATGGTGATCTTTGCTTCCATCAGAATAATTTCTTAGTGTCTTCAGCTTATATGAAGAAGGCAGCAGAGAATTTTATGCATGAAGAGTAATTTTTATTGGCATTACAGCTGTGATAGTAGAGTGGCTAAAACTACTCATGGAGTTGCACCTCAAACACAGGCTGTTGCTGTCCTCTCCCTCCTCTGTTTTTCCAGACTTGTTCCTGTCATCTTACTTTAGAGACAGTTTTGAAATAGTTTCAACAGAGGACTGATGGAACAAAACCCCTAATTCTTTTAAGAAATAACTTGATGAATGGTCAAATGTACAGGACTGGTTTTATGACGGATGATGTCCCTTTCAATCCTGCTTCCTATGTGTCTGTCATCTTACATTGTGAATCACTGGCAGATAAACTTGTTATTGGAATTGTGTTTGTCATGTGACAGGGAAGAAACTTCTCAGAACAACAGTGGGATGTCATTACAGCAAGTACAAAGTGTTGACATAAAAACAAATGCGTCTGCCTTCATCCATGATATTAACAGATCCTGTGAGCTAAGGGAGATGAGGTGGTGTGATGTCACAAGTTAATTGCTAACCCAAGCCATGATCTATGGTGATATAAACAGGATTGGTTTTTCTTCCACAAACACGGGCTCAAGTACATTTTTGACCCTGTGGATCAGTGCAGTTCAGGCTACATTTGAAAGAAGGTTTAATTCAGTTTTAATCAAAAATAGTATTCCCTACTGTTGCATACTTGCAATTCAGGGAGAGTGGATGAAATCTGGTTCCATTCTAATTGTGTTCTAAGCTGGCTGGTACACCGACTCACTGAAGTGTGCATTCTGCTATAATTACCAGTTGGGAAATACTTGCCTTGTTTGCTTTTTTTTTTAAAGCATGGTTTCCGTGCATATTAGATCTGAAACTGATGTTATTTCAATGATCAACTAGGTGCAAATCAATGCTCATGTGGTATACAAGAATGGATTGTTTATGGGATAAGTCTGCCATTGTTAAAATTTGGATGCTTACAAGACAGTTCTGGTTCTAAAGGGAACAATTTGTTTTAAGATAATTATTTTACAAGTAATTTTATTCCTGTGGTGTCTTCAGACACATTTCAAAACTTTTCTACTTGAAGTATTAGAAGAACTAAGACTATTTAAGATGACTGACTGATGTTGGTGAGAAGGAATATAGGACTTCAAAATCTAGTTTACAAAGCAAGCCATATTTCTTCTACACTGTATGGGCAATGCCTTTCTGCTTTCTATCATCCTTGGCAATAAGGAGTCTAGCACCAGCCATCCATTTCCCTGTCTCAGAAGTTCTGCTTTTCCTCCAGGCAGCTAGAGATGATGTGATGCACTGTACTACGTATATCTTCTCAGTACAGTGATTATTACAGGTATTTTCCAAAACTATCTTGCCAAATAAAGCATGATCTGTGAAAACTGGCAGTATTATTGTAGTTGACTAAACCATGCTGAGGAGGCTGTTAGTTTCTGTAGTGAAAAGGAGACTGATCAACACTGGGATTTGACTGACTCCATGTAATTTTCTGCTGAAATGCATTGACTGAGTTAGGGAGTATTGTTGATGAGTTGCAAATAGGAGTAAAATTTTCATTTCATTCCTTTTAATAGAGCAGTAAATATGATTGAGCTGCTTGTGCTTCTGGTACATAAGATTCATGATACTGTGTCCTTGTGTCCAAAGGAGTTGCAAGTGGGATTGAGTCAGAGAATCATTAAGGTTGGAAAAGACCTCTAAGATCATCAAGTCCAACTGTCAACCCAACACTACCATGACCAATAAACCATGTCCCGAAGTGCCACATCTGCACATTTTTTAACATCTCCAGGGATGGCACCACCATCTCCAGGACTCCACCACTTCCCTGGGCAGCCTGTTGCAGTTCTTGACCACGCCTTCAGCAGAGAAATTTTTCCTAATATCCAGTCTAGACCTCCCCTGGTGCAACTTGAGGCTGTTTCCTCTCATCCTATTGCTAGTTACTTGGGAGAAGAGACCAACACCCATCTCTCTACAACCTCCTTTCAGGTAGTTGTAGAAAGCAATAAGGTCTCCCCTCAGCCTTCTCTTCTCTAGACTAAACAATCCCAGTTTCCTCAGCTACTCCTCATAAGACATGTTCTCCAGACCCCTCAGCAGTTTCATTGCACTTCTCTGGACCTGCTCTGCATGTGCATCTGGAACTTCATGATCCTACAGGACAAAGAAAATAAGTAGACTTACTGAGTTCTGGGTGACTATTTTAGGTAACATCGAGTTACTTCAGGTCCTAAATATCATGCTTGCATCAGAATTAATGCAACTTTATTCTCTGACAATATTTTTATACCTGCTTGTGGAGGAAAAGTACTTAAACTTCACATTTATGCACATGCTGTTAGCTTCTGCAGAAACTCGACCTGGAGATGAAGTTAGGGAAGTCTAGTAGAGAGGAGGAGAGCAAGCAAGCACTTCTGTTAAAGTGCAGAAGAAACCAGCTTGGATCAGAGCACAGTATTTCTCCTGTTCTTCGTAGATGAACGTAACTGCATGTATGTTAATGCAGCGTAGAGAGATGGAATGTCGATGCATTGCAACATATTAAGAGACTCTAGAAGCCCACACAACCAAATCCATTATATTACATTTCTGTATGTGTTTAAAAGATTTATAAAACTTATAGAGGAAATGAGTTTTCTGGCTTGCTGCTTGAACTTCATTGTGCAAATAAATTGATGTCTTGAACCATTTAAATCTTCACCTTGCTATTCCATCACTGAAGTATTTCTGTGATGATTTTAACTGTTCCAGAAATTTACAGCTGTTCCAGTTTAGAATCTAAAATGAGACCTAACTTGGTTGTGATCTGAAGTGCAGTTTGGTTTCTGGGAACCAGACAGGCTGGCATGCTCCCACTATTCCATGTGTTCTGTGGTATGTGACTTAAGCAGTTTCTTACAAAGAAACTGATTTTTTGTTTTTATAATTCTGGTTTTCCAGTTCAAATATTAAGGGGGAAAGTTGTGGGTTGGTATTCCAGAGTTCATTTAAAACAAGAAGAAAAATGCATCCACCCAACTTGATTTAAAAGACTTCTGGTCTTAATACTGGAGCTAAATTCTTCACTGTATACATGACTTGTATGATGTGATTTTTCTCAGGCTTGCTTGTTCCCCTGATGGAGTCTGGCAAGTGGATTGACTTTACTTCCATCTGTTTTGCAGTTTCCTTAGAATATTCTCAGCGGTCTATTGTCCAGGGAGGAAAATTTAATTCAGGCATGGATATAGAACTAATCTCATTTGTGCCCAGTAAAGGATCATAGAGATCAGAGATCTGTAAATCTCTGAAACAGACTGGCCAGGAAGCGAAAGGTATTTATCCCCCCTGAAGCTACAGAATTAGTATGGCTTTGTTAGTAGTTCAGCTTACATCTGCAACCTAGCAGCTTTCACTGAATGAAATCAAGTTTTGGAAGGAGTGCTTAACTTTTCTTCTCTCTTGTTTGTTCAGGATTGATATTGCCCAATGGAGATATCAATTGGAATTGCCCATGTCTGGGTGGAATGGCTAGTGGTCCCTGTGGGGAACAGTTCAAGTCAGCCTTTTCTTGTTTCCACTATAGCACAGAAGAAATAAAGGGATCAGACTGTGTGGACCAATTCCGTGCCATGCAGGAATGCATGCAGAAATATCCAGATCTTTACCCTCAAGAGGATGAAAATGAAGACAAAGAGAAGTCAAGCAAAGATTTGGAAGCTACTCCTATGGAGGGTTCTGCTGCCAAAGAGGAGAAGGGGTCTAGCTAATGAAGATGCAAGGAGGCTGTTGTCTCCATTTCTCGTTTTCAGAGACAAGGACTTTTGCAGTATGTCTGTCTTCTAAGATGTCAAGAAATGTTTCACCATTGTCCTATACACTGTATGATAGTAAATAATTTATTGTTGAAGGAGAAATCTCACTGCTACAGCCTTGCAAATAAATACTGCAAAAAGAATGAGTATGTGTGTCTACTGTGTAACCTACTGTGAGACACAGTTAATGCTTTGACAGCTGGGTTTTACCCTCAAGTTCTCCTTGAGTTTTGACTTGAATAATGTCTTTAAATAGATAGCTTCCAACTAAAATTCCACTGGCATACCAGGTCTGTCTTCATTTCAGTATGTTCTGATCAACAGCTGCTCTTTTTTAATGTATTCTGTTCTATTAATAGAAATTGCATTAAATGATTTTTTTTCCTTAATTTTTTTTTTCCCAGAGTAATATGGGATATTGAAAGTGGCCTAAATTGAGAATTTGTAAAATCATTTCAAATGGTCCTATTAGATTATGTTTGCATTTTACTACCGAAATCAGGTAAGGACTGACAGAAAGATGTTGAAATGCCTATCTCCTTTGGTTTCATTTGCTTATTGTGATAGCTTTTGCATTTACCAAAACGGTGTATTGTGTAACCATTGCTAGAGATGGATGGAAAGAATGTTGGTCACTGGCTTTATTTTTGCTCTGAAACCACGTTTTGGGTTCCCTTAGTTAGTACCTGCTCCTTCAGTGTATAGACAGGCTCTTGTAAAATACTTTGAGAATACAGTTAAAATGTTACCTGGTGTAATGATCTCAAAACAGATACTGTGACTTAAGTGCATCTTAAAAAGAAAATACTTTTTACCTTCATTAAAAGCTCCTGTTTATTTGTGGTGTGCTTTTTTTATTACCGCTTGGATTTGTGGTGACTCTTCCGTGTTGTGAGCAGACTTTGAATGAATCTGTGGGTTGTTAAGATCAGTTGCTCCAGCTTGTCAGATTGTTGTTCTTATCCCATTCTTTTCTCCCCAGCGCCAGGCGGGAAGATATTAAAAGATGTAAAGCATTTTTAGTAGCTATAGTAAACTATAACATGAACCAGCACTGCAGAGGACCTGAACAGCTATTAAAAGTATTTGGAAATTACTTTAGAGGTGCAAGTAATTTCATAGTAACTTGCTACAGTTTAATACTCATGGCTAAGCGAATGCTGCATTGTTTTTCTTTCCTAGCAAAAGTAGGCTGAGACAGTTGTGTTCCAAAGCAAATAGTACCTGTGGCTTCAGTAAGTGTTCCTTGTAGGGTTGGTTGGTTGTTTTTCCCTCCTTATGTGTTGGTTAACTAAACCAACGCATAAAAAATTGTAATGGCAATATGGAGCCCAGTAAGTCTAGTAATGTTTAAACACTTGCCTGTCTTTGTGGGCAGCAGTCTTGAGTGCTCAGCAACATTGCTTCCCTATAATGTTTTGGTATCTTGTTTGCACACATTATTTCAGTGTTAGTATGATGCTTCTGAGTGGTTGAGGGGAATTTCAGTTAAATTTTGGAGTGTGTTGCAGCTGTTTATATTCCAGTACAGCTGTTGGATCCTCCAGAAAAATCGTGGACAATTAAGTGGCTGGCAGTGCTTCAGTTCTGAGGGCATGGAGAGCAGGGACCCTCCGCATCTTTTTTGCTTTTAAAAGGAACAAAGTGTGACAGAGCTTCTCAGTGTGACTCTTTCAGGCATAGGAAGACAAATGCCAAGTTAACCTGAGTAAATGGGCACAAAACCAGCAGTGATAAACCTTGGCACTTAGGCAGTTGGACCATGAAAATGGAATCTTAGGAAATCAGATAAACACTGGGCACAAAATAAAAAAAAAAAAAAATCACATACACCCAAGCTTTTGGTTGTTCAAATGGAAATTCGATGCATCATTTGTGAAGCGGCAAGAGCTGTTTGTGAAGGGATGCTCTGTTCCAGGAACGATTTACCTCCTATTTTTTTTCTGCTGTGATTTTCTTTCCCACGTTGCTTCAATGCTCTACAGGTTTTGGATTTATCCTCTGTAACAGTATTTATAGCATCTGTGTGCAAAACATAAAGTGCAAGAATCCCGGTCCGACAGTAGCTAAAGACCTCGACATAACACTAACAGAGGGATCTTGCAGCATCTAATGCAGCGTATTTGAAGGTGTGTTTAAGATGGAGTTGCTTCTGACTCAGTTGTGCCTCGGTAACCTTGGTACGAATCTGGAATATGTATAAGGGCCTTGCATCAGAACCTGTAAAAAGCACTGTAATGTGTTTGAGGTGTTTTGACAAAGGAAGTCATAGATCTAATCCTGACAAGATCTTTGTAGAAAGTAACGCTTTCTTTTCCTCCTTTGTCCAATTAGAAAGTAGTGTAACTGTCGTCTCTTCACTGCATTTGTGTTCTGGATAATCCCTTAAGTGGAACGGTTGTAACTTGGGAGTGCCAGCCTGTTCTATTTTTTACTTTTTTTTTTTACCATTAAAAACTTAAAATAGCAGTAAAGATTTTCTTGACAAGGAATTAGGGCTATATGTTGAGACAGAGTCCAGTCCCTCCTGTTCTCAGGTTTAGGTCTTAGAGTACATTTCATGCCATGGAATTTGTATTTTGCTGTGTTAGGAGAAGTAAAATGCAGTTAGGATTCCTTCTGGATTTTAAGTTCTTGAGAACCATGTAGTGTAGTTTGCACTTCGGTGAAAGATTAGGAATTAAAAGGTAGGTCACCACTAAATACATACTGCCATTTCCTTGGACCCATGAAAGTAAAGAAAGAGTGAACTGTGTCCTCTGCAGCTGATTTTGGTGATGCAATTTTAGGGTCACGTTGTCTTTTCTGACTATTATTTATCCCTTGAAAGTACTATAGAATTTACATGGAGATTCCTTTTCCATCTCTAGTAGTACTCTAGATGAATGGGGGAAAAAATTGCCTGGAATTCTCTTTTTTTTTCTATGTAAACTAATACAATTGTTTATGTATAGATAACGTAACTCCTCTTTTCTATTATGTTTCCCAGCGTTGGTTTGTTCACATGATTTTCTTCTCTAGTTGCATGCTCCCATTTTAAACCTAAAAATCAATCAGTGGTTATTTTAGTATGTAATAAAGATGATAAAATGATTCCTGGCAATATGTGCCAAGGTTGTGAAATAAGCACAAGAGATAAGCTGCATTTGTGTTGTCTGGATACAAAACTTAGAGCTGCATATTGCTGTCTTGTTCTAATGTGTTTCTTATTTTCTGCATAAATAACGCCTTGGTTCTCTGTCTGCCATCAATGAGCTACTGATTGTCGGGGGAGGAGTGGTAGATTCAAATGTTTTTGAGACATTGCTTTCATAGAGTCATTTTGTAATGATCTGATGCGTGCTCTATCAGGTGCTTTTTTATGTAGTCCAAAGTAGTCACTGGTGGGAAGAAGGAAAGCTTTCATTGTGAAATAATTGCTCTTTATTTAATTCTATGCTGTTTAGTTGATCTTTGTCCTATAAAAACTGACATGCTGAGTGTGATTATTTATTAGAGCTTAGCTAAAAGGGACTGTTAACAAGGCATAAAGCACTTCTAGATGTAATAGAATGTTTTAAATACAAATTACTTTGCCCGAACAGTTAATATGCAGGTGTAATACCAGTTGGATTTTATCCATTTAGTTTTTAGAATAAAATGAGGTTGTTTTACTTGTATTCACCCTACAGACTTTTATCATTGCTCTTAAAGTACTGCTTTGTATGATATTACAATGTAATGCTCTGGTTTTACAGTTTTAATCATTCTTCGTTGTTGCACACCCTTGTAATTCTGGCGTTAATGCAGTGGTGGAACAAGCCATCGTTTTGAAGGCTGGGTAGGACTGTTACCAGCTGGCTGGAACCCCTGCGTGATGCATGTCACAAATTAATATATAACTTGTGATAACTTGCTTGTTTCTTCAGTCAACTTAAACTTGAACCAGTGGCGCGCGTGTCACATCTTGGATGAAGATTGCCTGTAAAACTTGTCTCTTATAGGTGGTTGTTTTAACATAAAATACATTCTAAAATGTAGTTAATTACTGAAAAGTAATTTAGATAAAATTGCATTTTCAGAATATGTTTTCAAGTTAGTATTTTTTTTTCTACTTTTCTCTGCAGTACAGTCTACCTTTCAAAGGCTTTAGCTTGTGTTTAGCAGCTTTCCTAGAGATATGACCTTGCCTCAGGTGTGAAAATGACCTTTTTTTCCTTCTTCCCTGCAACAGGAATGAAGTAGGCAACAGTGTCTAGAGGGAGATGTTTATCTTGCAGTTTATTCTAAGGATTGTTAGATCTGGGGATCTGGCAGGGCTGTGTTGGAAACAAGATCTATATCCTGTGCAGTTCTTATTGAGAATGTCCTTGTTAAACCTTACAGCAGTGTCTCCTGTTCATCTAAGGCACTTATCTGATCACACCTCAATGAATCTCTTTGAGGAAAGTTGTTACCTAAATAGGTAGAACCTCGTTTCTTATTCCTAGGGAGGAAAAAGGGATATTATATGCTTCTTAGATTCTTGTTTTACTTCTCATTACAATTCTAGGTGCATTAATGTGTGACAGTGTAGAGAAGCTACCAGCAGTTTGTCATTTATTCTTAATCAGCTCTATTCATTGGACATGACTTCATTTTGTTGAACAGCACCAGCCTGTCTGCAGTTGTTTTTCAACTGCTTTTAACCCCTCTGGAGAGCTGATGTTTTGTTAGTGATACTGAGAACTTGAGAGAAAACCCACCCAGCAGAGGAAGAGTGGAGAAGTGCAGCAATGACTGTAACACCAATGCTGTAATTCTTTCCCACTAATGCAAGAGAGTACCTGATACGGTTCATGGATGAGCGTGAAGTTATTTAAAATGTTCAACTAATTTGGTGGTGAATTCAGAGCTAGCACACACAACACACTGAAATACTGGAACGTTGCTTAACTTTCTGCCATTTGCTAATTCAGTTGAAATTATTAGATATTTTGACCTGCTTGTGGAGAGTGCAGTGTTTGCTGCTTCATATACAAAAAAGGTTTTTTATCATTTAATGACAATAAACCTGAGGTGGCAAGTTTTGCTGAGTGGTGTTGGGTGTGGAATGTGTGGCCACGGCTGCCTAATATAGAGCTGGGATTTTTCTCCTGACTTGCACTTTCTTCCTGACTGACTTCACTTTTCTCAAGAAGCTTTGGACTTCTCCTCTTGTGTGTGTGTTTCTTCCAGTGAATTCCCTGTTCTGAGCATAAACTGTAGTCAGCAGCCAGAGCCTGAAGGTAGGGGCAATCTCTAAAACAAGAAGAAATGTTTTTGCGGGTGTTTTTTGGGGGGTTGGTTTGTTTGTTACAAATAGCTTATTACAATTTGGTTTGTTGATACATCTGTGAGCAGACAGCTCATGATGGTCCTGTTATAGATAAAACAAAGATTGCAGAAGATTGGTAGCAATTGCGTGTTGTCGATTAACCCAGGTGCTGCACCGATGATGTGAAGGGCAAGTGGACATAGGATTTGTTGCCAGGTCCGGTTGATTTGTTTGTTTCTGAATGGGACAAATTCCTTATGCCTCCTAAGAAGGTGAAAGCGACCCCTCGTAACACAGTCATTCCCTTCATATGGTGCTGTATGGGAGAGAGGAGTTTGATTTCTACATCTGTGGATGAAGGTTTTTTACCTCCTTACTGCTGTGAGAGCATTGCTACCTTCCCCCTGTTCCTTTTGCTTTCTGTTTTTGTCCCCGTCTCATCCATCCTCAAAAGTATTGCTTCCTTTTCCCCTGCAGCCCGTCACATTTCTCCTCACAGGTATTGGTTCTGTTCCCTCACCTGGCCCAACGGGCTGCCTCTTCTTTCCCTTGCAACATAAAGAACCTAAATGAACTAGGTTGGATCCAGCCGAGATTCTTTCAGAATGGCCCTGCATGGACCAAGCAAAGGTTGGCAGAATTCGGGAGCTGGACGCTCTGTTTGTTAGCATTTCCCATGCTGTGTGGGAAGCTGTTGGCTTAGAATGTCTTGTTGATAACCATTATGTTTTTATATTGGGAGTGTGTCCAGATATTAACAATGAGTGTTACCTTCACAGTTAGCAACTGAAATATCCTCAGTGCCTGTGAGTTTTCTCATAAAGGCCATGTTATATATGAATTGCAGTTAATATTTTTAGAGCTATCAAACACAGAAGAGCGAAGGGCCTGAGAATCTGGGCTAGCAGAACGTGTGCTGTACATTGTCCCATGCTGGCCTGTGTCACCTGACATAAAGCTATCTAGTACCAATACACAGGGACAGTCTCCTGGATCAAAAGTCTCTTTTAAGACTCAGACCTTTGCATTTTATTGTGGCACATTATAATGTTTCTCATCACTAAGCTGCAAGACAAAAGAATGATGGCCATATTTATCATTAATGCATGAAGAATGAAGACTGGGTCTTAGAGGTACAGTTTTCACAATAGAAGTGTACAGGTAACGTAAGAACTGGTGCAGGACCCAGAACAGAACGGCAGCTATAATGTAGAGTTGCAAGAGTAAGTCTCTGTAATACACTGGCTTGATTTTAAGTATGGGGACTGACAGGAGCGAACTTCTATCTACCTGAGTTCTGAGCATTTAATAAGTAGGGCATCTTCCACCTACCTGTCATGCATTTCTATTTTCATTCCTTTCATCTTACAAATCAACTCTGTAAAGGAGCAGTTTTAGGACATGTTGAGTATTTTTTTTACACCTCATTAGATCTCAAACCAGTAAAACATCATGTGTGTATTTTACAGGAATTAAGCACCTACAAGTACCTACGTGTAAGATTTTACAGGATTTGGTTTTGATCAGTTATTGAATTAATATGCCATTTACATACATTAATGTACTTGTTTTGTTTCTAATCTGTGTATGTTCTTGCACCAAATGTACTTTTTTTTTTTTTGGTACATTGCTTAATAGAAAAATGACACACATCATTGTTGCCTTATTAGCAAAATGCTTTTCTCCATTTCCCTGGCTCTGACCTAACACTGTCAGCACAAGAACCTGATGTTTGGAATGTTTGTGGTTTATTAATTAATGTGCATGTGGTTTGAGGACTGCATGGTTTAAAATTTTAAAAGAGATCCCAAACCTCACATCAATATCAGTCTCTGAGTACTTTTAATTGAAGTTTTGAGTACAAAAAAAAATAAAATGCTACAACACATGACAAATAACACACTAACTTTTGCAGATCTGGGGGACTCAAAGAGCACATCATATGAGTTATACCAATTCAAAAAAAGCTTACATCAAGCAGCATCAAAAAATTATGAGACATGGTAAATGCAACAGAGAAAACTTACTCTTCATAGCAGTGAGCCACTCTCAGAAGAGCAGCGCACAAAGGTGGTGCATTGGTACAGTCTCCTTCTTAGCTGCTTGCCAAGAGCAGAAGCTGGAGAAGGCAATATATCAGTGCAATGGAGTTAGGGCTCAGCACTTACAGTGGCCATTTAATGAACTACTTTGATATTTAAGGGTCCACCTTGCCAGAAGGATCATGTATTGGTGGATGCACGTGATGAATGGCTGTTACAGAGAGCTACTTTGACCTCCAGTGATCCTGAGTTTGCTGCTATTTGTGAAAAGTTACATGTGCTTGTGCTTCAAACTATCACCTGCTTTATTACAAATTTTCCATGGCTTTCTGGACTTCTTTTCCTTGGGTAAAGGCTTTTATTTTATCCTTATGCAGGATTTCCAAGTGATACACCATTGCCGCCGTTTGGTGTGTGGTTGCTACTGCTTGTAAGACACATTGTTTGGGTGCTGGAGAGTTGTTCATGTGGCCATTTGAAAGACTGGTCCCATTTTAGACGTACTAAAAGAAGCTGTCCAGCCACTTCTGTCTTGGATAAATGCACTCTTTTTTCCATGTTAGTATTCCTGGTATTACTGTGCCACCTAAGACACAGAGAAGACCACAAGGTTTGTGATACTGTACACAAGCCTATGAAACAATTCTTTTTTTGGTACAGGAATACCATACCTTCTGTGGTAGTTCTTTTAATTCACTACGTCTGACCTTGTTTGCTTGTTCTGAGGAACGTAACAGCTTCTACTAGGAAGATAGTTGTCGTCTTGCACTCTCATGGTCAGCTTCATTTCCGGTACCAGTACACGAGAAAATCACTTTCTTCCTTTCCAAAGTCTGATGGTGATCAATTTAGACTTTCTCGTCTCTTCTTTAACCCTAGCTGTTCTAACTTGATCTATGCAGTTAATTCCTATTTATTTAGATACCTGTTTTCAGACAGGCCACCTGGATTGTGGCACTGCAGAACAAAGAGATTGCACAGGGCAGCTCTGTGTGAGTTGGAGCTTTATTCTTTTATTTTTCTTCTCTGAACTCAGACATACCTGATTAGCAGAAGAGTGGTACCAATAAAAAGTCAACCTGCAGCATTGACTCATCCTAATGTGCTTTCATTCTTCACTTTCAAATTAAATTCCGCTTATGAAATACCTGCTGCTCTGTAGAGCAAACCCATTAACCATGAGCTAGCAGTTAGAACAGTGCAATGTTCTAAATGATGGAGGGAATGAAGTCGCTATAGCTACACAGGTACCAGTGTGTCTATTAGAGAGTCAAAAAGAATGGAAAATTGGAGAAGAAGACAATAGCTAAATATTTTGGGGTTCCCCCCACTCCACTTGCTTTGAACTTCTCTCTAAACTGTGTCTTTCACCTGCTTCTGAGATCTGTTGATGACTGCCTTGTTTGCATACACCAGTGTTTGCATTTAGTAGTCATTAATCCCTGTATTATAGGAGGCTCTGAGAGAACACGCCAGGGCATCAATATTCTTGTTCTAAAGAGTATTTCTACTAGCAGTAGCTGGAAGTGCTAGTAAATGACCATGTTGAAAAATTACTTTCATCCACAGAAAAGAACTCTGCAGGTCTTTCCCCTCCCCACAAAATCAATCTGGCACAAAAAGTGGAAGATGAGAATTGGCTTTAATATAGTACTGACTGTAACCCAAAATGGAACATGACCATCATTAAGTAAGATCCCTTGCGAGTAAAATGGCCTCTGGGAAAAGCACGTTCCTTAGCTTGGTTCTAAACCTACACTTGATTTTCATTTATTCTGAGAGGCCCTTTGAAAACAGACTGTAAATTCATGGACACATCTTTATTTTCATTGATACTTGAAAGAGAACTTAGTCAATCTTTTTGTTGCAGGTTGATTTTGGAGACAGTAAACAAAGCAGTTGCTATGCTTTTAATTTCTATAAGCTGACACTTCAAATTAAGCCAAATTCTTTGGTTAAAAAGTGTTTTATTGCATTAATGAAATGGCTTGGAGATGTCACATGGTTGGATACCACTTTAGGTAACAACAAATAAATAATGAAGCCAAAGAGGGAAAGCAATGGCAATGGAGGAAGGGAAGCTTCCTGAAGAGTGGGGGGAAAGAAACACTTTATGCACTGGTGGGAGAAAAGTGGGGCTTTTATTTTGTAAAATATCTGCCTGTCATCCATTTCCAAATGAGCTGAGAACTTTTCTGCTGTTCAACCAATATGAAATTAAAAGGAAAACAGCAACAAATGGAATGAAAGAAGCTGGGTTTGCAGGTTCCCAGTGATAAAGAGGATGAACAGATGACCTAAGTTGTAGACTGGGACTTCCATCATTCTAGTATTAGGTTTTTCTAGATACTCCATGTGCCAGTCAGTTCTGAATGAAGATATCTCCTCTTTCCTGAGAGCATTAAAGAATTATAAACATGGACTAGAAATATACAAAGTGTAGCATGTGCACATGCTTGTCCTCTGTAAGAATAGACTGACTTGTAATTTCATATGAAGAGGAACGTGCTTCTCCAGCTTCATTTGATGATGAGCCCTTAAACAAGGGACACAGGTCTTTAAACTACAGTTTCTTAGAAAAAAAAAAAGTTGTAGGGAATGATTTAAGTAGCTACCTCTTAAGTATTACAGGGTAGGGTAAAACTGATTTAGAAAGAATGGTTTTGCAGAACAGAACTATTTTTACCTCGAGTGCAGCTGTTGCCACTCCTGTACTTCTGTGGAGGGAAAACTATTCCTCTGGCACAATGGAAGGAAGCCTACCTTCAGTGTCTTAACCTGAAGTGTGACCAAGAAAAAGAAAGCGGAATGAAAGCGCTAAGTGCAATCAAATGCCAGGGGTCATGGGCACACTTCGAATAGCCAGGTTGCTCTCATAGGAACTACAGTTACTTTACTTAACACACAGTCCAGCCAATCCATTGACCTCCTCCCGCCTCTGTCTCCAGCTTTCGCAATGTTACACTCTCAAGGTGAGGGCGGCTGCAGCTCCTCACCTGTTTTGGCTCTTTCATTAAGGCTCTTTAGTGGTAATCGCTGTGAAACCTTGGTGGTGTTACAGACTAAAGCACTACAGCAAAGAGCAAAATGACCTTAAAGAGCAGGGGTTGGCTTTGGAATTTGAGCCAAGATGGTTTCTGCAGCAGACCTGGGTGCTAAGCATTGATGATAGCAGTGTATATCTATAAAGGACCTTGTCCCAAGAGAAGTCACAGATTACTGTGTTTCTGTTCAGCAGTGGGATAATAATTGCCTTCTAGAAAGCAACCCATTATATTGGCATAATTGCAGTTTGATGTTAAATCAACTTGAGCTCTTTTAAATAGGTATTATTTGACATGCTTGTTTAGTACCACGCCTCTTGTAAAGCTGAAATAAATTGTTGCCTGTTAGTGGTCACTTAAAACTACACCCAAGTAATGAATGCATTATGTAAGCAGCTTATACATATTAATATCAGGCTCTGACCTGAAGTCTGGAAACAATTATCCATATCTTTAGTTTTGCCTTGTAGGATGATTCTCTGGGTGTGTGGAATCAGGCTCAAATTAAAAACTGACTTGTAACATACATATGATGCACTAGTTAACTTGGTGTGCTCAGGCTGTGCATCTTTGAAGAAAGTAGTCATGTCCCAAGTTTCCTGTCTAAGCATATGAAAGGAGAAAGGATGGCAAGTCTGCTTTCATCACTTCAGCTAGGAGCGTGGTGAATGGAAACGCATGAACTAACTACACCTCTCACTGCAGTGTTACTAAAAGGCAAAGTTCAGCACTGTAACTTCTGAAGCAGAAATTATTTGCACCCAGTTCGAAGAATATCTGATACTTGTTTTCCCAAATACGCTTTCCAGGGTTTCACCAGGCTGTTCATGTTCACAAGGAGTTTGCTGGTCCTAGAGTCCTCCTGGCCTGCTATGAGATAGTCAGTACCTAGTTAAAAAAAAAAAAAAAAGAGAAAATAAAAACCTCAGTCAATAAACAGAAGAAAGCAGAACTAAATGCAAAATTTCTCTATTTCATAATGATCTGGCATCTAGAATCTTAATCAGCTTCACCCAGTTTATGCACGTGCCATCTTATGTGTATACACGTACGTGGATGTGCATATTGTCAACACTGGCTCCTGAGCACACAGGTTCCATGTTGTTTTATGACTGTGTCATCTCAGGAATTAGGACAGACTGATTTAGTTCCAGTGGCCCTACCGCTTACAAACTCAGCACCCCTGTGTGCAGGTGACCATGTTTGTGTCTGTGACCTTTGCTTGAAGCCGTTGTAAATGCTTGTGCTTCAGTAGCCTTACTCCTGACTTGTATAGGGATGAGTAGCAGAATTTGATCTGAACAGTTGTGGATGCTGGTATTGCATATGAAAACAGTAAGCCAGACTGCCTAGATTATAACCTTCAGATAGAGGTAGCAGGGCCTCAAAAAAGAGACCTGTGAGCAAAGAAGTGGATAACTACACACGGGGACAACAAGTAGTACTGATACAATCATGTGATTGCCTTAGTAGATGTATAAGCACTCTGTAAGGGAATTTTGTTTACTGCAGTTAACACAACACAATGATCAGAATTTAGAGAAAGAGAGAGGCACGCAGGGCAAGTCAGGTGAGGTTCTGCACACAGGTCTGCAGGGATCTGGTGGCTGCTACTTGAGCTTTGGTCCCCTCCTTCTGCCCTCCTTGAAAGTTGTGCGCTGGGAAGCAACTGCTAATGGTTGTATAGAAAGGAGGGTAAAAGTGGGTGTAAAAGCTCCAAGAAGTGAGAAGTAAGGTTTCCACCATGAGTTAGGGCATACTGTGATATTGGAGCAGGGTTCAGTCAAGCCATAAGCTGAAATCTGCAGAACTACAGTGGCTGGGAGCTGTCCGTAGCTTTAATTTATATCAAGAGGCAATGGCCTAACATCTGTATCTCTAGTATCTAAATTTCTGAGCCATTTGTCTTCAGCCCTATGTTTCTAAAGAGGGGCAAAGTAAGAGATATAAAGGAGAAGAGTATCCTGGGGTATTTGCCCTCTTCACACATCCGTGTGGAATCAGATGTACTGTCATCATATTTAAGCAGTTTGTTTTGTTCATGTCTGATTCAGCACTCCCACAGTTTCATAGGGAGCACTGGTAAATAATTATGCACAACTGTGCCATGGGAGTTCAAGTAAAGGAAAGCACCTTGTTCATTTGGACTACAGTAAGCCAAAAATTTTATGTGTGAATTCAAGAACTGCCCCCAAAAGGAGAGCTCAGGGTCCATATTACACTTCAGTGCAAATTCCGATGCAGTCTTTCACTTGATACAGATAACGGAACACAAAATTTGTTTCTGAGACAGTACAGGTCATTTTGCCATAATGGGAAAAACTCAATACTGAGTTTGATCTGACACAGCCTTTCCTAAAACAGCCCTTAGTATGTGGCTAATTTCAGCTGACAACTTCTCTTAAAATGTAAGGTTTACTCTAATCTTTAAGTAAAGCACAAGGATTCTTTCATTTGGTGGATATATTTTAAATCTATTCAGAGAAAAAACATGGGGTAATTTTTCTATTAAGTGCTGCTTTTAATGATGACAAGTCGCCATTTTCTGTGGTGTACAGCTGAATAATGAAACACATTCTGCGGCATATGCTACTGTCACCCTAATGACACCCAAAGTCTCTTATCTTACTGGGATTTGATCCCAGGATATGGTCCCATGGGCTTGGAACTTGCAGTGATATGAAGAAAAGCTGTGAGTAATGAAAATCTCTCAGAATTAGACACCTAGCATCTACTTAGGGACATGGTTTAGTGGTGGACTTGGCAGTGCTAGGTTTACCATCAGACTCAATGATCTTAAAGGTCTTCTACAAAAGAAATTATTCCATGATTCTACTTGAAAATGTAGAGTCCCGGCTCAAATTTGCAGGATTCTGAGATTTACCCAAAGATTTTAGCTGTTGTTCAAGTTGTTCTCTGCAGTCCACTAAGTTGTGTTGCAGGAAGGGCAGCACTAGGGAAGGCTGAATTGAGGAATGTCCCTGCTCAGCCACTGATAATACTGCTCAGCACTGGTATGGAGCTTTGTGGTCTATCGTGTGATGTTTCTGCCTGAAGAAGAGCTGGGGAGAAAGTTGCTGCTTTCCACTACCCCCCTTCTCCACTCCACTGCTGCAGGGAGGTTCCTATAATTAGTAGTGAAAAAACGTGGATCATTCTGATAGAACGTGGTTAGGGAGCACACCTAGAGATCTATCCTAAACTGGCTATAAAAAGAGAGGATTTATTTACTTAAAAGATTCTTTTTCTCATTATTAAAGACTTTTCTGTCTGTCTTGGTTTGAAATTAAATTAATTTGGTTTTATGCTCTCTGCTCAAAATGGGTGTCCAATATGCTGCAGGTTGTCAGCTTTAGGCTTTTACCATCGAATGCACAAGAATTTAAAGTACAAGGAAGAAGGAAGACTTACTTTTCATTATTCAAAGCCATTACAAAGGCATAGAAGTAGTTACGTTACCTCCACTTTCCAAAATTTTCATAATAATTTCTAGTTTCGCCAAAAAGAAGTAAAGCATGATGTGAGAATACAGAGCGAGGAAGAAAACTCTTTGGACATAAAAATATAGGGATTTTTTTTTTTTTCCTCACAAGCATTCTTCTAGTCATAAATATTCTGGAAGATCAAATGAAGTTCCTGAATGTAAAACATTTCCAGCAGGTTTGGACTTTCGGGTAAAACTTTGTTCTCTGATAAGAAAATGCTTTTTCCTGCAGCTGTCTATTGACTCCCTCTTTGGTGTGGATGGATCAAAGGACTTTGCCCTGGAAAGACTGATGGGAAGCAATGAGTAGCTGCAGCTAATGAATTGTCACCACTGTTTACAGGGGGAGGAAAATACCTGATAAGCATTGTGCCCTTACCAGGATTGAGAATGGGACATGTACATCCCCTGTTGGTCCAGGATTCTGGGTAAATGCTCCTGTTGCTCCGAGCAATTTTCACTTTGCCTGATTTCAGCACTTTCTTCACTTTCACAACAACTTCTGCGTGGGTCCCTTTGTCATGGGCTGATAGGATTCTTGCTTTTATCACTGCCAGAAAAAACATCAAGATAGTGACCAACAATTTCTAAATGAATTTTGGTTCATGCTGCTAAAAGGTAAAATTTTAACAACTTGAAGGAAGACATGAAAAAACCACTGCAGTTGTGCAGAAAGTGCATTCCAATGCGTGTCCACTTCACTCATAGTTCTTCTAAATGAATGTGGAGAATAAAAAGTAGATTTTTCTATTGAAGTAGTTAACTGATCCTTTCACCATGTTATTTAGCACCTACTTTTTAATGGGCTGATGTCAAATGCTTGGCAATCACAGGAAAGTACTTGTATGTATCCATAGGAAGGGCAGAAAAAACAGATCAGCAGCTAACATGCTGATTTTAATTGCACTAATTCTAGGCTTTATATTTTGAATACTTGTATTGAGCTTTTAACACTGGCCTCTCAAAAACTCTGTGCTGTGGGAAGGGACTGTCTGCTCTACAGGAAAGAAGTCAGGAAGTTTCCCCTCAGACTGCAGGCATGTCACATGGCCAAAATTCCATGATTGCACAACAAGCCAGGAAGAATGTTTTTGTTTTGTGGCCATGATAAGTTTCTGTTCCTTTAATTTAATAGGGTGTCATAACTTTTTGGCAGGATAGGCTCATCTAGATCAGCCCCACAAGCAGGCTTTGTTGTGCCATGACACAAGCACATCTAACTTTGAGCTTTCCAAGAGTTTTCCTTTCTTGCTTCATGTGATGGCATGAACCAGGTGTTCATAAATAACAGTATTAAATACATTATTGCTGAATAAGCGTGGCTATTTGAACCTGCATAAGGAGTGCAAAACCAATGGCAGTTTAGGTGCAAGGTTTCCATCATTTATTCTTGTAGAGGCCAACCATTCAACTGAGTTCTAACTCTTGCACTCCTGCTGTAAAATGGGAAGCTAACTGGGTGGAAAGGAGACACCATGGAGCCTTGTCTGAAAATTACTATTCACTTCTGATCAGAAGTTGGACATATGACTAGATAAAAAAGAAATCCTACCTCTTATTTCATAACTTAGCCAGTCCTGTCATTTTTCATAGCTATCCGTTAATAGCTTGCATAGAGAGAACATTGTGAAATTACCATATCTTGAGGTCATGTTGCCCACTTACCATAAGCGTACTTCATTTGGCAGAAGTCAGTGACGCTTCCAAGCACCTTTTCTTTGCACACACACTTTTCTAGCAGGGAAGCCACAGAACACAAAGAGTAGAGAAGAGCCAGGACATGAGAGAGAAAAGAAAACCAAGTTATACTCAATTATAAAGTTATATGTATATAGCTCCCATAATCTGGATGGACTTTAAGAGTAAGTTTGAGTGAGCTCAGTTATTTGCAAATCTGTTTCTTGTTAGATGATACAATAATTGTTCTGAAATCTGATCGGTACTGTCAGGTGAAATGCAGCCCTCATGGGGTCTATTGGACAGTTAATAAACTGACACTAATAAAAAGATTTGTAAGAATCAGATCCAGGTGTAAATCATATATGTGATAATACCCTTTTTCGATCCCGTAAGCTAAGAAATGCTGATCCTTGCTCACATTAAGGTAATGTCCCTCAGGAAAGTCAAGATACACAATAGATGGCACTGTTACCTCTGGGTCTTACAAAGCCATTGATGCTGGTAAGTGCTGACCTTCCTACACAGCAAGCAAAACTGAGAACTATTTCAGTTTTAAAGGCTCCACCTCATTCTATAAGCCTACTTACTTTTTAACTGCAGTTGGATGCAATGTACTTTACTTACAATATACTCCCCTAAGTTGTTGTGTTCTGAGGAGTATCTTACTCTTAAAATCTCTTGCATTCCACCCAAGGTGGTGCATTTTGGTGATGGCCAACATGAGCTTTCTACAAATACCATTTCAAGTTCTGAACACCAACTGAATGCTTGAGAAGATGCTCATGAGCATTATGACTATAATTATGACAAGAAAAGGAGAATATTTTTTACACACAATCTTATTCATGACTTACCAGTTTTCAAACCCAAAGTTGGATAGTACAGTTGGTTCGAAAAATAACAATGTAAGTGTAATAATAACCTACATCGTTCAGATTAGCCGATCATGCCAGCAGATGAGGGACAGACAAGGCAGAGGTGAGCGGAGGACTTTGTCAGGGTGGAGAGAAGAAAAAACAGGCATGGAGTGAAGTTACTAAATGTTCCCAGAGTCTGGGCTGTACCTGGGTGCCTCAGTGCAGAAAATCCCTGCTCACGGTCATTCCATTTCCACTCCTCTTCGCTCTCGTTGGTTGCTGTTTGCACAAGATCAGGGATTCGTCCCCCAACAGGGATGTTAAAGAATGGCTCATTGTCATAGCTGGGGGAACACACATAGAACAGAAGACTTGGTTATGGCACGAGGTGGGTGGGAAGCAGGGGTTAGTAGCATGGGGCTGTATCCAGACAGAGGAGCTTGCTTCTGGTTGGGAGTGCAAATAAGAGCAAGACTTCATGCCATATAGAGACATCACATGATCTAGGCTTCTGTTTAGGCCTTACCACTGCTGAGTTAGCATTTTTTAAAGTAACTATGTACTGGCCTTTTTTGCTTTTGTCTGCTTGTTTTTACTGAATTAAGTAACTCAAAGTTAGTGACCACTTGTTGATGGTCACTAGGAACTGCGGTCAGCTGCAGGACCTGTAAAACTGCAGCCACTCAGCAAATCATAGGATTTCTGTACTGATCCATGCATGTTTGGGGCACAGATGCCTGCCCTCTAGAAACAAGAGGGACACTGTCATTCATTTACCCTGGGCACAGAGGAGAGGCAAGCTCTCCAGACTCTTCCATCCATTTCCAAGGCAGACAGGTTTAAAGCTTTATTAAAAATGCTGTATAATTTTCCATGGGCTTGTGGAGTTGCCTATTATTACTGCCAAAAGTCATTGTTTCAACATTGCCTTGGATAATACAATGGACTTCAAAGGGTGCCAACCACCAAATGGAATCTAAGAAACCTTTTATGATTACAGCCACCTTTTCAAAAACTTGTGCACCCTCCAGCATCCTCCAATTACTGTCATGGCTGCAGCATTTCAGTTAATCTTTCTTTCCTTTCACAGAATCCCATCTCAAAGCGAACCCAAAGGAGGGCTTCTTTACCCATTCAAACAGTTTCCAGTATGCTGGTCGCAGTCTCTGGCACAGTCACAAGGGCGACAGCCATTTTCTCCAAAGCCCCAGTAGCCCATGAGACATCTATCACAGTTGGGGCCCGCCACACCTGGCTTGCAGTAGCAGAATCCCGTCTTGGGGTGGCATCGCCAGCTTCTGCTGAAAGTTGCGTTGGCTGAACCCATTGGCTGGCAGGTGCAAGCTATGGAGATACGGTAAGAGGTGACAGATTATGTGCCCAGGGGTCATCTGGTTAAGTGACATTATTGCAAGGCTGATAAACTCATGCCCCCTTCCTTACACTCAGTAGTTATAAGTCAGAACTGGTAAACATTGCATTGTCAACCTACATTTGCAATAGTTTTGTACCTTTTTAAGTCATTAAGCACAGCAAAACAAGTACAACTGGGACCCATTTAGGTCAGCAAGTCTGTTCTCTACTACACAAGTCATGACCATTCAGGGTTTTAGAGCAGTAGCAGGGAACCTCTACTGTGTGTTTATTTTTCAGAGCACTTGCAGGTGATTTCCTTGTAAAGATTTTTGCAAAAAGGTTCACTAGCATGGATGAGGTTAAAAAAACCAACCAAACAAACAAAAAAAACCCCACAGTTGCTGCCTATGTTGTCTTTCCTGAGAGCAAAGATCACAAAACTACACTTTTCTTTTGGTTTAGATGTGGCTTATGCAGGTGGTTCAGATGACTTGAAACATTTTTTTCAATTTCTGCCTCCACAAAATTGCCTTCAGTGCAAGTTCTAGGGGACACACCTCACCATGCAGTACTCTGTGTGTAAGGAAGCTGGTGAAATTTTTTATACAAATACATGAGCAGATTTGTTATGAGGAAGGCAGAAAGAATAAGATAAGATCTCTAAACTCACTGAACATATTTTACATGTAGCTGGAGAGGAGCAAATGGGAGGAAAAAAGCCAGATCTTTCTAATGCTATTGCCTGTTTGACACCAGCCTGGCAACCCAAGGCAACTTAGCAGTAAAGCCAATAGTTACAGCTCCTGTGGGCAGCTCTACCTTCACAGACAATAAATTACCATAATCCCATGCCGCCAGTACATTCCCAATGTGACAGCATCAGGGAGCGAGGTGGAAAATAATAACCAGATAGCAGCGCAAAGCCAACACAATTGACTCCTCTCCATCAGGCTAGCTGAGGTGGTCAGGCCTTTACCCTCAGCTCTGTAGAAGTAAAATACAAGCAATAAAGGTAGCAAATGATTTCTAATACTCAGACAAGCTTGATTAAAATGAGAGCTGAGCTGAACTCCAGGCCTTCATCTTTCAGCTCTTTTTTGTATTAACAAAATAGCGTGCCCTGGCTTTGGCTTGTAGCAGGGGCTGAAAAGGAAATGCATCACTACTTCATCCATCTGGAAGAAGGCAGAAATAAAAATCTGGTGGCCAAGACCTGCTTTAACAGAGATTTTCAGTTAAATGTTGGACACCCAAAGTGTTTAGATAGCTCGGATCAGGGGCCAGCTTTTTGGATGCTTATCTGAACTAAACATGATCTCCAAAGCTTTTGAAATTGGCCCATCATTGCTTCTAATCAAACTAGTTTTCTTCATGAGCTCACAGATAAGACACCAAATGAACACTGATTCCACACACCATTTTCCAAGGGGAGGGGGCAAATACATGACTATAAAGAGTGTTAAGTGTAGCAGGGACAGATTCACTTTCATCTGCAACCTCACATTTGATGCTCAAGTAAAAAAAAATGTTTTGAAAACAGTATGAGAAAAAGGGTGAGCAATTTTGTTTAAAGGGCATTTCTTTTATAATCTGCTTACTACATAGTTATTTTTTTCCACCATGCCCTGTGTTCTTTCTGCCAATATTTTTAATAATATTATTACACTCTTCTGTAGACAGATCTCAGTCTGTTGTTTTCAAGGGACACTGGCACAACAGCCTAAGGACAGAAAAGAAGCGTGCTGTCATGGGCAGTGTACTCAACACAGTGAGCTGGTTGGTGGACGGCAGCAGGCTTGCCTGTTTGCCACAAAGCAGTCTTGACTTCAGGAGCAAACCCAGGGATTTTCCTGTCAGTTCTGGAGAGCAGGTGTAACAACAAAGTGCTCATTAGCACTGAGTTTCAGAGGCAAGTTCTGATTTGTTGCTGCTCAATTTTAATTAATTTTGCCCAGGTTTTTGCAGGGTTGACTATATCACCCTAAAAGGGGAGACACTTAGTTCTATCCATCACTGGATCATGGAAAAAATGTCAGATTTGGGGATAAGGAGGGGAAACACATGCTTCCTTTACTGCAGACAGGTCTGAGCCACAAGAAGAGGTTGCCAACATCTGGGTTAGCTTGAATCCAGGTTTCTAATTTCACTGTAGTATCTCTATGCAGGATCTACCTGTGGAGTTTGCACCTTAAAATTCTTATATTTCTGAAACTTTATTCCCATCTTATTTCTGGTTTTCAGGTTTCATCAGTTAGGGTCACATAGCCTAATGATGATTTATCCATCTGTTATCTATCACCAACTGAGGCTAGATCCTGATTCAGGAAGAGGAGACTTTCACCCATCCTATCCCCAAGGGAAAGGATTACAGGAGAGTGACTGACAGCATTGGCAGAAGCTGATAAGGAGGTAGGAAAAGTAGTACTTAAAAAAAATCTTTTAAATTTGAGGCTACAGTTCGGGAAAACAAATGTTCCCAAATGAACGGTGGGGCATATTCCCCAGTTAGAAACTGGGACAGCCTCTGCTGGATCAGAAAGCAAGTGGAATAAATAAACGTAGAACACTTTCAGATGAGTTATACAAGTGGCTTGCAAATGCTTTACTCAGTCTGTGTTTGTTTAGCATTTTAGCTTGGGTGTGTACATTGTCTGGCTTCCAGAGTATTATGGCCAAAATCCCAGTTGTACATCTAAGGTAACTCCCAAAATAAGAGCCCACATGTCACATGCTGAAGGGGCAGCTGTTGATGACTGGGTTTTAGCTGTTTCATACTACCAGAGATTTGCAGATAAACCTCACACTTAAAGAAACATAAGAGAAATTTCCAAAACCCCACCCTTTTACATTTCCCAGTTTTTGACAACACAGTGTCTTTCCCTGCTGATTTTTGCTTCTTTTCTCTTGGCAAACCCTAGTTTTCTCTCCCTTCGCCTCCCTGTCTAAAAAAACACCAGCCGACATGACAATGGCCTTGTTTGTCAAAGGCATCATCAATTATGTTAGGGACGGTGTGCAGACAGTTCTGGCTCAGAGATGGCTGGTTTATTTGGGTTCTCCCCTTGACAGCAGTGTAAGGAAAAATTTCATCATTGTGCTTTAGAATTGGCTATCTGTCATGAAGTATCACAAAGCATCCTCTTGCCTTTTAGTCTCACTCCTATGCTAAGTTTGTCAGAAACTACTGTAAAAAGGAGACAAGGAATAATGAAAAATGAATAATTCATACAGCAGTCTCCACTCAAGTCCTCAGTAAATCTGTCTGCCCTCAGCACAGCTGTCTTTCCCATGTAATTAGACACAGATGTAAAATATAATATTGGTTGTAACAATATGGTCCCAACTTACAGGAAAATAGCAAGTGCTCCAAGTAATTCTCAGTGGTCTTTGAGATTTCTTGCCTTAAGCCTTTATCTAACAACAATGCATAAGATACAGCTTTGAGCAGACTCTGGCTATTGACAAAAAACAGACAAAATGAAAAGTCAAGCAAAGCCTTTTGAATCTAGAATATATTCATGTGCATCTTTGGAGCAGATGACCAAATCAGGTCAATTTTTAAAGCATGTCAGATGTGGGGATTGACTCAGCCAATGATGTTTCATAAATGAAGGAAATAAGATAGACAGCTCTGTGTGTGGTCAGACTGATTAAGACGGACTTTGAACCAAGATGTGATCAGGCCTTTGTGATATTACAATTAAAAGCTCACTCCCTCTGCTCAGAAGTAAGAGGATGAGAAGCAGAGCTTTTCAGAGTGTGTGTGCATGTGCATCTGGGCACATTTTAATTTTCAACCCTTGTGCGTAGAGTAAAAAAAAGCTTGTTTTCCTGGAGACCCTTTTTAATGGTCTACATGCCTGCATTACTTTTTAAGCTAAGCAAAGGATGAGTACAAAAGATGGTGCCATTTCAGAAGGATCCCTTAAGCCTCCAAATAAGCCATAGGAAAGAGCCAAGGATACAGCAGCTTTTCTAACCATTGGTTAGGAAACAATTAGGCTTCCGAGTCAAAGCTCCCATACAAGTCTATATCCAAACTACTTAATCCTGTGTTGTCACCCCCAATAACAGGCAGGTGGGTGCTTGCTCTGGGGCTCTTTTCATGCCTTCCCTTTTTAAATATAGATCTAAGCAAGTCAAAACAAGCCTCTGCACATGATATGACTCTCATTCATCCCCAGCGGCTTAGGAACAGGAGAAGCAAAGGGATCAGAGGCAGGCTACCTCTGCAGACAAAAAGGAATAGCAGATTCACACTTAAATGTCAAATTTCAGATTTTTTTTTTTTCAAGGGAATGTCTTTGCAGCCTCACGTTGGAGGGTCAGCAAAGGGTGGTTTGGATAGTTCGAGGACATCCAATTGTTATACAACTTTTTTTCCTAGCAGTGATTAAGAGAGAATGCTATTCATTATTATGACTAATGCTTAAAGACTTTCTGGGCCTGAGCAGTGTCCTGTTAACTTTCTGGGAGCCTGAGGGGGATGTCACAGCTGAACCTAGACTTTGCTCTGGATGGCAGAGCACTCTTCAAGCGTGCTTTCTCAAAGGGATTAGCACAGCATTTCATTCAGCTTTTTCATCAGATTTCCTTTCCCAGCTCAGTATCTACTGTACACAAGGGTCAAGTTTTGATCTTCCATGAATTTTTTTTATCCTCCAAGTTCAAAATGGGAAGCTGAGGACCAAGCTGCTCTCACCAAAATCATCCAGTCTCCTGTTTGCAGTTTATTACTGCTTTTCAGCACTTGTCCTGTGGGTGGATTTTTCATTTAGTGGTGTTAGTCTGGCACTGTTTTCGTGGTTTTCTCCAAGTGAGAAGATGCCTTGGAATTGGTACATTTAAATCCTCACAAACATGCTAGTCCAGAATGACAGCTTTTCAATGTATGATCAGCACACTGAGGTATGGCAGAAATGTACCTGGTGGTCTAATTGTCTAATTTAATAGCTATTAGCAATGCTCAAAATAGTAACTGATTTTACTGAATAACCAAAGTTGGTTTTAGGGTCACACAAGCTGAAAAATTTACTCAGACCACGCCAGATCAGGTTTAATAGCAATGCAAGTTTTGCAACCTAAAGGGTGGAGAAGATGGCCTCTATCTTACAGCCTGCATGAGGCTTTTCAGTTTAATATCAGCTCTAGGCATGAGGAGCTGATGATGGTCCTGAAGGTGAAATCTTCCCTCTGTCAGACTGAGTCTGTTCTAACCGACTCTGCCTGCATTGGTGTTTCTGGTCTTGCTGTCACTGATAATGACCAAAGTAGTGAAACATTCCATGAAAATTCCCTGCAGAGGGACAACACAACATGAAGTGCACATTAATACACTGCCTGCAACTAGAAGCATTTAGGGCTCAGTTCTTTCATCATACAAAACACCACCTTGAGGTAATTTGCCAAATATCAGTGGGAATTCTCCTCCCTTTAAATAACAGGCACAGACTAACAACTCTCTTCTGGGTTTCTCTTAACTGTAGTTATATCTGCAGTGTTCCTTCTATTTCCACAGAGGTACAAGCATCATGCCCACATCAGTCTGCTGTAGAAGCTGAGGCTCTCTAGGGTGAGCTGTGGTACCCTTTCCTGTCTTGGTATGGCAAGCGTTCATGCCTTTACACACCTGTGAAAGGTCCCATTGACTTCAATCATGCACAAATAAGGTCATGCTTACCTATTTTCAACAATACTGAATCAAACCCATTAGACTCATCTCAACCAATGGAAACTCCAGGGCAGGCTACTGATCACAAATACCTCTTAAGGAAGATAGATAGATAGATATCCTCTAGAGGGCAATTCAGCTGATCTATCTCAGGCATCTACATTAGACTGCAATAAATCATTCCCCAGAGGTCCCGCTGTTTCCCCACTGACTGTACAGGGAACCTAGAAAAGACTTTCTGGTGGCTAAAGCTGGATGGCAGCTTATCTAGGCTTGAGTGTGCAAGTCAGAGTGGAAACAATTACATTCAGGGGCCTTCTGCTGGCAGCAGCGCATTCCCAGGTGAAAAGAACATCATTGTACTTGACTGGCACGATAGGAATAAAGCTCTTTAAGCAAGAGGCAAATTCCTGAATGGTTTTTCTTTTGCTATGCAGAGTATTGGCAGGAGGTACTGAGAGGCCTGTAACCGGATCAGACAAAAGACATAGAAGTAGAGGCAAGGTCTGATTTCATCCAGGCAGACTGTTCTAGGGTTTCCACACAGATAGCCTGTATTTTCAAACAATGTTTTTTCCTCTTCACTGCTCTCCAGTGCTCCTTGACTCCAGTGATTATCTAATATTACACATGATGTTGGTTACTACACCATCACCTTGCTGTTAAATACAAGAGTTCATACACAGATTCTTTCAGGCACTATGAGATTGAAAACACATCTTCTGGCACAACAATTTATTCTCATTGCAATATTTCCCTGTGGCAGATCTGCTCAGAGTAGAAAGTACTAGAAAGGGGCCACCACAGAACATTATGGGATACAGGGTGAGTTAGATAAGCTCACCCTCAGCCCTTCCTGGTGATCAGTGTTCTGTGATGAGCATTGTGAAATCAAAAAGAAGGGGTCATGTGGAAGCAGTCTGCACACTATGATCCAGTGGAAAGAATACAAAAGAGCAGAAACATAGTATGTGTGGTGCACAGAAAGTTTAAGCAATATCACAGGCTGTACAGCCCTAGGGAGAAGAGTGTTTGTAGCCTGAGTGTTTAAGAGGAATCTTGATTAAGAAAAAAAGGTCAGGAAAGCTTCAAAAAGCACTGATGCCAGTGGGCATGAGTATAGATGACAAAGGATGAAGTTCCCTGTGCTGGCAACTGATGTCTGAGCTATGGGGAATGAAAACTATCCAAAGGGAGAAATGAAGTTATATATATATTTGGAAGTAGCAGCCTCCCAGATAGATGCCAGATGGAATCAGATGTGTGAAGCCTGGCAGGATACTCAGGAAGCGTTTACACTAAGTGAGGGAGATTTGGACTATGTTCCAGACTGGCTGGGTACAAACTGCCTTGATCCAGAGGTTGTATACCCTCTGTGTACAACCATTAGTGCCTCGATGCCCAAGCTACTTCCTAATATATCCTGCTGACGTGTTAATAAGGCAACTAATTTGGGCAGAGCACCCCCTAATACACCTGTGGAATTCAGAGATAAGCCTGAGTGAGCTCTGATCTATTTGTTCCCAAGTGGATATGCACAGTCTCATGCTTCCTACACCTCCCGCAACCATTATATATATATATAAATAGTGTGCGCAGATGTTGCACAATCAAACAGAATTTAACAGTAGCTTACACAGACACAGTCTTGAGAGATGCAGAAAACAGCTAAACAAAATGTCTCAAGAAAAAAGGAACCATATTATTTTTAATGGAAGCACAAGAAGAATGTACATTTCCCAAGAATGCAATATATTTGGAGAACTGTAGCAAGTAGCACCAAAAGAAGTGTGATACCAGTCAGAGAAATAGACACAGAAAATTGGGAAGATGAACTTTGATCAGGAAACTGTAGTTTAGGAAAATAATACAAAGGAAGAATAGTAATATTCATTAATTTCTTCTATAGGAGTTATTGATTTCTTTCTTTTCATTATTCTTTTAACGATTCATCCACCATTCAGTTATCTTCAGCACACATAACAATAGTCACTTACGTTTGCAGACCTCTATAGAAGACATGGGTTTCCCTCTGTCTCGATAATACCCTGGTTTACACCTCTGACACCGATGTCCCTCTGTGTTATGCTTGCAGTTGTCGCAGACTCCACCACTGCGCTTTCCTGATGCCAGCCAAACACTCAGATCAAAATGACAACTGTCAGCATGGTTGTGACAGCGACACTCTGGTGGGAAACAGGAGAATATATTCCAGGTTGATATAATAGACACAGCAATACTATTCAAATGGTATCATTTTCCTACTGTGATTCATGGAGGAAATACCCAAATGTAACACACTTCATCTGCCTGCAATCTTTTATTTTCATAAAAACTAGAAATTGCACCATGGAGTGAGTCCCAGCAGGGTCTGAGAAGTTTGGGTGGCTGTGAGCTGGGTGGTATTCTTACTGTAACACAAACCAGTCTGGTGGTATCGTAAGCCCTGCACAAAACCCTGGAGTGCAAAACCATGTGAGGGGCTGTAGCTGCATGGAGAGCAGAGTTCTGCCTTGTGGTTCCACTTCCCAATAGCCCCAGTGGGTTAGCTGCAGTAAAACAACATGCACACTGAAGTTTTCCATCAATGACCAGCAGCTTAGCCCCAGTTTCAGTAATGGCACCACTAGTCTGAATCAACAGAAGTCTTAGTTAGGGAACTTTGCCTTCTGGCACAGCAAGTGCTCATCCTGAGAGCCTGGATCAGTAAACTCCCTCCCACTTACTTCTGCATTCATTTGGTGCCCCTGTTTTCCCATCTCCTGGCTTCCAAGGGTGATCGTTGTATAGTGGTGCACATTTCTCACAGTGGTCCCCTGCTGTGTTGTGTCTACACACACACTTCCCGTGGACCTGTTGGGGAAAGAGAATACATTCAAATAGCTACAAGCAAGAACGTGGTGGAGTACCCAACAACCTCCTGAGGAGGCGAGACTTGCCTGCACAAGTCCCACACAGCTGCCTGGCTCTCTTAGGAAACCCACAGAGCCTGGAGCTTAGACTGTAGCTTTCTCTCTTCACATAGTCACTAATGATGTAGGTTTTTCTTCTATCTTCCAGTTTAATGATGTGGCATCAGTTTGTTTAATTCTTCAGTTGGCTATTTTACTACTACATTGATGAACAGCCTTTGAACTATTTAAATAGGGTAAACTAACTTATTTTCATTTACAAGTTCAGGGCAAGAGCTTGCCAAGAACCTGAGCAGGCAGTCACCTCCAGGCAGTGTCAAATGCACTCTTGGCTAGCAGAGTCGAGTCACAGGAGAGCACTCTAACACAGGATACTGCACCCTCTCATTTGACATTAACAGTGGTGTGGAAGACAGAGGAAATACAGGGCAATGAAATCACCATGAATTACTAAATTATAAATTGTTAGAAGAATGAGCAAATAATCCTGGACCTCCTAGCACAGTTTAAAATGTAACAAAAATATGAAACCTGGAAAAATGCCAACCAGTATACCCACAGAAAAACAATCCAAGCCATGCTTTGTGGGAAGAAAGCACTGATGTTTGAAGAGACTTAGGTACAGTAGGCACCAACCTATGAACTTGTATATGAATATTCTTGTGAACTTGTTCTACTTTGAAGACTT